>SKCR01038127.1:0-108818 GCA_019454045.1 Zanthoxylum bungeanum
GGCATACCGGTCTCAAAATTGGCATACCAGTCTCTGTAACCAGCATACCGGTTCCAAAAGTGCCAACGGTCAATTTTTGAGCCGTTAGACCGGCATACCGGTCCCAGAACTTTAAAACGGCTATAAACGTCTAGTTTTGTGCAAAATCTATAAATTCATCATTTTCCTCACTTCTAACACACCTCTTGCACATATATTCATCATATAATCATGTCAAAACATTCTTGAGAGTTTATAACCATCTTCAAATCATTTTACATTCTCTACATTTGAAAAAGCTCATATTTCATCTTCATATTCATTAGTAGTGAACTTAGAACATTTGGATAACCAACTCACACAATCTTCTTTATCATTGTGAGTATCCAAGTGTGTTTTACACCTTCTTAAACAAAAACAGTTGTGGTTATGAAATCCCATTATTTTGGGTAGTTGTAAAGGTTTGTGAGTGAGCCTACGAACAAAACTCAAATTGTAAAAGGTTTGGAGTGCACCTTTGCGGAAAACTCTTGGTTGCGAGTGAACCACAGAAACTCGATTCTAGTGGAAATCTTCAAGCGAGACTTGGAGGAGTGGACGTAGGCACGTTTGGCCGAACCACTATAAATCTTGGTGTCGTATTCTCTTTCCCTATACTTTTGTTTATAGCAAGTTTATTTATGCTTATATATATTGAATAGAAAACTTGCATATATGCTATTAATTGGAATAGAGAAAATTGCCTTAAGTCCCCATTTGGTAATAAGAGCTAAAAATCGGTAAAGATTTATTAATTCCGCATTTATAGCAATAACCCAATTCACCCCCCTCTTGGTATAGAGATTGCTTGTCGCTATTGCTGGTAGGTAATTTCATTATCTTCTTTCTACTATTATGCACCTTCAATTTTTTTTAATTTTTTTTTTGATAAACACCTTCAATCTTTTTTGTCTACACATTTTTCCATTTTTGATGGCCCAATTCATATACACATTATTACAAATATACCATTATACTAGTAATGTTTCAAGTTTTTGGATAACATATCACATTTTGATGTTTGATATCACAGTGAAGAGAGAAGATGAGCGTATGGATAGTGGCGGACTTAGGAATTTTATCCAAAAGGATTTAGTATAATATAATTAATTTTTTTTAACACGTAACAAGTCTTAACAAAAGTAATAAATGTAAAAATATTGGACATTATTGAGATGATATTGTCAACATATTTTTATTTATTCTCCACTTGGTTTCATGTTTTGAAACTATTGAATAATAACTTTGTTATCAATTGAAATAAATACATCATTTTTCTATGTACACAATTAAATTACTATTCAACCATTGATCACCGATCCGGTTTTGCAGTTGATTCGGCATAATGTTCATGGCTGGAAATGCTCTCTATATATAGTTGCAGTGGTTACATGTAGAATTAAAGAAAATATAATCAATAAATAAAGTAATGGAAATAACTTATCCTTTTTAGTCTTAACTATTTTCCTTACAAGTTCACTTACCCCTTTTAATCTTGCAAACTCAATGCTAGATGAATTAGAGCATTTAGAGATTAGATGAGGTTTATAATTTATTTTCTGTAAATGATGATTTTGTTTCTTTTATTTGTTTGTAGTTTTAGTTTTAACTGGCAAGAGAACTGAGAAACAAATAGGAAAAATTACTATTTTAGAATATTTCAAATCAAACAAATAAATGCCCTTAAATATATTAATAAAAATTTAATGAAAATGTAAGCCAACAGAAGCTTTATCAACAAAAATTCTAAGCTCATATGGGGCAAAAAGTCGGTCCACCATACATATGAATGACGTGGTACGTATGTCTAATAATATTTTAAAATATATAATTTAAATTTGAAATTAACCAATCACAATATATAAAATTATTAATTAATACACGACATGCATTTGTTGGATGTCTATTAGACATTTCCAATATAAATTTTTCTCTACAATGATTTATAAATCGACCAATATAATAACTAATATTTATTTTAACCTTTTAAATCTATAGTTAACATTCCCCATGTCTACATAATTATATTAATTTTTTTGGGTGTTTTCATTCGATCAATACTATCATGTCAAATCTGTTTATATAAAGAGTTTGTATTCTTAATATTACAATAACAATAAAAATGGTTCACAATTAACAGCAGTGTAATTAAGATTTTGGTTCTATGGAGTTAAAATAAAGAGATTTCCAAATGAGTATGCAATAACTAAAAAAAAAAACAAAACAAAAAAAAAAACAAAAAAACAACTAAAGTGGCCAAGACATAATTGTTTTATAGCAATTAGCTAAATTATAATTAGAACCCTTGTTTTCCAGAAAAAAAAAATAGTAGTGATATCCTAATATTAATTCAAACTTGAAAACCACTTTGGCTAGAAAAAATGTTAAAAATTTTTTTATGTGGGGTTCCAATGGTAGGGTAAATATCTTTAATTTTTTTTACACCATTTTATTTTTTGATATTCATCCTACCAATGAATCCCATTTAAAATTCAGGACATTTTTCTTTTTACACCATTTTTTCAACCTATGGGGTTCAAAAGAGTTCATTGATAAGGTGTGTACCATTGCTTTAAAAAAGGTAAACTCAAGAACACATGTAAAGAAAATGTCAAACTCATACCCTTTTTGTAAGGTGAAAAATTCCTTCATGTTTATGTTTTTTTTAAAAGGAAAGTCATATCATCATCACCATCATCATCATGAGTTCATTATAAAAACGAATAGAAAGCTCCTAGCGTATTTATAGAGATTAATTATGAATGAGAACAAAATCTGTAAGCTAATACTTAATAGAATCATACCCGAATATTTATAATTATATGAGTTTTTATTTATTCATTCTATTGTAAGAAAATCCAATCCAAGACCAATTTTATGGAGCTAGAACTTGTTGAGTCCTACTTGTGCTCCTTAACTCTTAATACCCTTATTAAATTAATGTAAAATAAACAAACTATCAATTGAGATTGGAGAAAATTTAAACTGACATGAAAAAATTATAATTTTCTTTTTATAATTAACTACCTAACAAGAAAATATTTTTATTTGGTTTGGTTTGATAGCAACGGACCCACATAAAAAGAATTACAAACTGTGCCTTTATTTGTGATTTTATAAAAATTCAGGACCCAAATGTTATTACCACATTCTTATGGATAAAAATCTTTTCTTATGGATTATTTTTCTTTGCATCGAACTTCAAATGTTTTATCATAAACTATGCAGGCTAAAAATCCATTATTATTTGGTACCATAAACCTCAATTTCAATGTCATCATTGCCCCCAACAAATTATGATACAAGAACTCGTCCAAAAACATAATATAAAATATAATTATAAATCCATTAAGCAAAAAGCAAATAGAATCAGATGACATCCTATGGAATCTCGATCACATTGCAGAATTTTCCAGTATGAATCTTTCTTGATTATGACATTAATGCAGTCCAGGTGTAGTCCAGGTTGAAGTAACTCACAATATAATTTTATTGGTGGTGTCCTCTACTTGGAACTGGAATCATGATTACAAATTTATTTATAATTGTTGATTTGAGAAATATGCTTATGAGGATGGATTCCAACTGCGTAAATGCCGATTTAGTATTATATTTTATAGATCCTGGGTTATTTCAATTTGGATAGAAATAAAGATAAAATTTTAATATCCTGTTTCATTTTATTGAACATCGTGTCTAACGTGATAGTCAAATATAAGAAAAAGTCGACGTTAGAACTTTTAGCGTTGAAAAAAAATGGTGCAAAAAATGAATGCTAAAATCTGGTCGAGGAAAGATTTTAGCGTTGAAAATCATCTGGCGAAACTAAATATTTATGTATCTCATTTTGCTTTAAAAACTTGGAGCATGAGTTTTTTTTTTTTCTGTATTTGTATGTATTATCAAGGGAAGAGGGCTGTATTTTTATACAATCTTCACCAGTACTCTCTATACAAAGAATTTTCTGAACAGTACATTTTAACTTGCATACCATTTCATCATGCTTGGGTGGATATCTATTGTAAATGTGAATTTTAATAGGGGAGTTACATATTTTGATTTTAATGGAGATGTTACACAAATTGTTAGGAAGTTAATATTTTTGTATTATTTCTTTTTATTAATACTTTTGCAAAATATTTTGTTTCTTTAATTCTCTATTTGTCAACATTTTCTTTAAATTTCGAAGATAAAAAATTTACAAACAAATTGATTACTTACTTTCGAATTTAAAGAATATTTTATGTCCAACGACTACAAAATTCAAGATCAAAAACTGACAAATTGATTACATACACGTTCAAAAGTTTTCTTATATATATATAATGCTTCTTTTTGTTGAAAAATATATATAGAAAGAAAAGCAAAATAGAAAGTAAGATAGACTTTGGCCTTTTTTTTTTCAAAACCACAAATCGAGAGCAACATGTTTTATTTTTTCAAAAATTTGGCATGCTTCAGTCGAGTGTAGAACACAAATCGCTATTGCTTTCGGCTACTGTTTTTTTTGCAATTTTTTGATATCGAGCATAATTTCGTGAGTTAGGTGTGAGTGTATCAATCGAATTTGTGATAATTGATTGAGACAAAGATTTTCTAGGCTGTTTTATCTTGGGAACGTCGGGGTCGATTATTGCTAGCACAATTTCCTAGGCAAAGCCGCGAAACGTCTTAAAGAGAGCGACCTAGTTCGCGACTCAACCGAGTCTCGATTTTATTTTTCCTGGTGAACGGTAATATTATTCTGACTTACAATCTACTTCTTTAATTTTAAGACAATTGAATATCTGCCATGTCTGTTTCAGCTACTGCTGCCATTAACACTATTCTGCTGCTATTGATTTGAACAAACCGTTTCGGTTTCAAGGATTTCACTTTAAACATTGGAGATTAAAAATGTTATTTTTCCTCACTGTTAACAAGCTAGCAAACTTCTATATGACTGAAAAAACCGAATTGCACCAACGAGCGGTTGGTTGAGTGGTAGCTGGCTCAATCCTAGGAGACTCGACTGGGTATGCTCCCCAGTTCGAGTCCCGCTAGAGTCACCATCGTTGGGAGGACCATATCGTACAGCTCTCGGTCCGAATCTGGATTAGTCAGGCCCAATGTGGCACTGGATACCGGATGGGGAACCAAAAAAAAAACCGAATTGCCCGATGACCCTACCGTAGTCCAAATTAGGGAGCATGAAAATTTGGAAGAGAATGATGAATTATATTATATATATAGTTCTAGGAAAACTGCTAAGGATGTTTGTGATGCCCTTCAGAACAAATATGAAACTGAAGAGGCTGAGTCTAAAAAATATGTTGTTAGTCACTACCTTAGGTACCAAATGGTAGATGATAAATCCATAGAAACTAAATCTCATGAACTACAAAAATAGCCTATGAGATTATATCTGAGGGTATGTCTCTAGATGAACAATTCCAAGTAGCTGCCATAATTGATAAACTACCCCCATCCTGAAAAGATTTTAAAGGTACCATTAGACATAAAACTAAGGAATTTTCCCTAGAAAGTCTTATAACCCGCCTTCACATAGAAGAGGAAGCTCGCAAACAGGATAAAAAAGAAGAGATCTTAGTTGTGTCAAACAATAAAAAACCCGCCTCAGTAGTCCTGAAATCTAATGGTAAAAATATGAAGAAAAAGTTTCCTCCCTAAGAACAATAAAAACCATAATCATCAAAACCCCAACAACAAAACTCAAAATAACTAGAACAAGTAACAACCTCCCTCAAGAAATAAAATTGGCCAGTTCAAATGCTACAACTGTGGAAAACTAGGGCATCTTGCTCGGAATTGTCGGAATAAGTATTCTGCTCCACAAGCGAACCTTACCGAAGATTAACTTGTTGCTATCATCTCTGAGATCAACATGGTTGGTGGATCCGAGGATTGATTGATTGACTGATACTGGCGTTTCTCATCATGTCTGCTATGTCTTGTTTTGTTCAAGTCTTATGCGGTAGATGCGAACAAGAAAGTGCTGCTGGGTGACTCCCACACCACTATGGTTGCTGGGACTGGTGACGTGGAATTGAAGTTCACATTTGGGATGTACTACACACTCTTGAGATAAGGAAGAACTTGGTTTCCGACTATCTCTTGAATAAGGCCGAGTTTACACAAATTATAGAGGCTGATTTGTATACTCTCACAAAAAATAATATTTTTTGTGCGAAATGGTTATGCTACTGATGGAATGCTCAAACTTGATGTTGCTATTAAAAAATTGATTCTTCTGTTTGTTAAGAAATTTAAGTTGTTTGTTTGTTATCTCAAATAATATTATTGTTGGGTAGACATAGTCTTTAGGAATTAGTTAATTTGTTTTGGTTGCTGGCTGTTTTTATGCTTTGGTTGTTGTTGTTTTTAAGCCTAATCTTACTGATGTATTGCATATATAAAGGCTGTTTGCTGATGAATAAAACAACAAGTTTCAGTCAAATCTCTTTAACACTATCTCTATATTTTGTAACAGTGGTATCATGAGCCAGGTTTAAGAGTACAAGTGTGAGTGACACACCTGAGTGGGAGTGAAAACACCTGAAGTGTACGAAAAGAGATAGTGAAAAAGAACCATCTCAATTTTCTGTAGCAAAGTATCATGATGAATGCGAATGTGGCTGATACTTTTGTCCAACATGCTATTCCCTCGCTTTGATGGTCACTAATGACCACTGAGAATGTTAATGGAAAACTTTCTGAATCAAAGCAATAATTGGTCTCTTGTTGAGAATGGTTTTGAAGAACCCGAAGGTGAGCTGTTCTACAGATGCAAAACAAAAGAAACTTGATGAGCAAAGCAACTGATATGAAGGTGAAGTGAAAAATCGGGGTTATCCTAAGTTCTGACCCTATGCGGAAATATAAACAATAAGCAGGACAAGTCCTGTTACTGCTACTATGGAATAGAACAGGCAATTACCAATTCAACCAACAACAATAAAATCCACAATATTAATCAATAATAGAAATTGCGGAAAAGAAAATCAATCACACAAAATTCAACACACTGATTTTGGTGACGAAGTGGAAAACTCTTCCGAGTAAAAAACCACTCCGGGTATAGGCTACCACCCGAATCCACTATATCGAGAAAAACTTACAGCGATGGTCAAGACCTATGGTGGCAACTCCACCGACTCAAGTACCTCTATACTGCAAGAACTCAAGGCAACTCCTCAAGCCCGCGACCCACGGTTTTCTTCAGAACCTCTGAAGTCTCTGAGTAGATTATATCACCAATGACGTCGGAACTCCGACTACCAAACTTCCTCCTAAAGAACTCTAAAGGATTGGGGAATTTGGGTAAGTTGTGTTGAAGGTTTATCAAAGAATGAATTTCACCATTAACAAGAAGACATAAGATTCAAAGAGTCTTCAAGGTGAAATCAAAGAGAGTTGAAAGCTTTGAGAGTATTTGGCTCAAGAGAAATATGCTTCAACTAATTAGAATGGCGGCTAAGGGTTATATTTATAGGTAGGGTGAAAACCTAGGGTTTTGCAGGCCAAAAAGCGTTCAGATCGCAGTCGCGTTCGAACGCTTACTAGAACGCTACACGAACGCGCCCTTTCTGTGAAGACTCGTTCGAACGTCAATCGAACGCACAACGAACGTGAGCTCTCTGGAATGCTCCCGTTCGAACCCCACAAGAACGTGCCTCGAACGTTTGCTCTCTGGAATTCTTCCGTTCGAACCCAATAAAGAACGTGCCACTAACGCCACACGTTCGAACCCACAAACGAACGCAGCACTAACGCCAATCGTTCGAACACTGCAACGAACGCACCACGAACGTATGTCTGATGCACAGCAGCCAGAAACCAGTCCAATTGCACAAAGATCTTCATGAAGATTACAACTCAATTGAACTTGTTTTGTCACGGACACATGCCAATAAAAAAGGTGCTAAATCTCCCCCTTTGGCATTCCGTGACAAAACACTACTTAATACAAAGACTACGGTAATAGACCAAAAAGCAAATAGTCAACTGTCAACCATCAAAACAGTGACTTATTACAAATGGACTCGATCTAACACCTAACAAAGTAGTCTTGAAATAATGCCACCGCAGCAACATATACCTGCTACCTGAAACATCCACAAACAACAATATACCGTGAAAAGCATTGGGATAATCAAATAGAACATAAAGCAGGTAAAAATCTCATGCATGTACAAGTAGAAATCCCTCTCCCCCTTAATCTTAACTCCCCTTAAAACGGAGATATCCAAAGTAATTCTACGGCTCTCTCTATATATATTAAGGCTCTCCCCCTTAATATATACTCTCCATTACTCTCCCCCTTTTTGTCACGAAATGACAAAGGGTAAAAGAAACAGGAAAAATAACAGGAGAACAGAGAAACACATGCAAGAGCATAAACAAACAGAAATACTCCCCCACACTAACAGGCACATATAGTTAGCAAAATAACACACGGGAAGCAAACCAAAACTCAGAAAAATGCACAGGAAAAAATTGGTATGCAATAACATGAAGCACACACAGGCACATACTGAGATAAAAAAATCCTGTCAAAAACTGACTGAAACAGCATTTCAAGCTGATACAATGATACCCAGTCAGTATTCAACTGTTTATGACATGAAACAATATGCATCATTTTAAAAGTGGCTAAATACAACACTTATGCATATGACATAAACACCAAAGCATATAAAGCACTTGCGTGGAAAAATAAAGTGCAAACAAATCAAGGCTTAAGACCTTTTTTATGAGCTGGACACAGCCAAAGAAATCCATCTCTAAACAAACCAAGTCCACAAAATAAGTGTTCAAACCCAGCACCACTAGGACCTGAAAATAAGCAACATTGGTTGCATGCTATATTATTTACCCCAGAAATATCATGAGCTCATTTTTAACAACTCTTTCGAGTGAAGGGTTTTTGCCCTTATCTTTTGAATTTGGCCATTTTGGCTCTTTTGCACTTGAGTCTCATTTTTTTTTACTTTTGCGCAAGGGGATAGCAAGGTCAACTAGTCAAAGGTCACACTATTAAGCAAACAAAGCATGTAAGAAATTAGATTGCCATTCCAAAAACTCATACATGCGACCAAGCCTTGACAAAATAAAAACGTGTATGTGAAAGTGCAAGCACAAGATATACCAAAGGTTTTTATCACACACACTCATGTATATAGAGCATCAAGAAAAATAACAGCATATCATACATGCATAATCATATATCCTACATACCAGGATCACATGCACATGCTATTCATGCTCTAACAAGCCATAAAAATATTTTTGGTCTTTTCAAAATATATAATTTTTTTTTTGATTTTTCAGTTTTAAAGCACACAAAAAAAATAAAGACACAAAACAGCTTGCAAAACATCCCAATGATACGTGGAGTTGTATCCCGAGTGCAGATCATACTACTACCGTCCATTCGGAATCGGCTATGAAATTTATGTCCGGGTTTCCATCCTATATACCAAGGGACATATAAAAAAAACAAGACACACACACACACACCCATATGCTGTGAAAATAAAACAAACGTGCAAAAACATAAAAACACACGCACACACACACGCAATGGGAAAATAAAATGCATCTTTTAAGCAGAGTTACACCGAAGTGCACTCTCATCATGTCCATCAGGACATGCAGAAGTAGAGGGAATCATCTTGCTTCCCCACCCAAACCTTTCTAGGAGCCTCATGCACATGAGAGTTCCCAGACAACAAAACAAGTTTCTCACTCAAGAATTGAGCTTGTTTGGTTAGTGCAGAAACTTGAGACATTAGATTTGACGAATCAAATCTAGGAGACACACTCTTAGGCCTTCTCTTTTGCTTGTGCAATATGAAGCACTTAGGCCTAATATGTCCAGCCTTGCCACAGTGGTGGCACACAGGCACAAACCTCGGATGAGAGCGAGGTTTACCCACAACACCTCTAGATTGAGGTTGGGAAACAGGACGAGGAACAACAGAAGGAGAAACATGACTACACACAACAGGTTTCTTACCTAAGTCACGTTTAGCTGCTACAGGCACAGCTTTGGAAGAAGAAGCCTTATCACAGTTAGGCTCAGAAATAATACCTAACATACGGTCCACATTTTTATTTCCACTAGAAAATACAGACAACTGGGTTCTAGCATCTTCAAGTTCAGTCTCTAAATTGGGACCCTATTAACTAGGCCTCTGTTCCTCTCCTCCAGGTCATCAAACATCAAAAGGCTTTGCTCAAATTTGGCTTGAGCTTCATTCTTTTCTAGCTCTACAATTTTCAGCCTTTTACTGACCTCTATATTAGTCTTCTTAATAGCTAAACTCTCATTAAACATTCAGCAAAAGCTACTGAAGACTATCCTCATCAACAGACTCATCAAGAGAGACTTCAGAATCAGCATCATTAACAATAATCTCTCTATCATCAGTCACACTAGCAGTAAATGCCATATAATTGTTCTTGTCTTTAGGAGACTCATCAGAAGAATGACCACCTTCTGAATCACTAGGAGAGGCAGCCATGGCTTTCTTGCCTTTAGCTCTGAGATATGTAGGGCACTCTGGTCGAATATGCCCATAGCCTTCACACTCATGGACATTGGACATCACGGGATCTACTACCCCTATCCTCTCTAGACTCTTTCCTGCTATACCTCTTTTCTCTAGGCATAACCTCCCTATCCTGTTACTGCTATGGCCACTCTTCTTAAGTTTAAGAAATTTCTTAAACTTCTTTGCAAACAAGGCCAAATCATGATCCATGATGGTATCATCATCACTAAACGAATCATGCACAACTTCCTTAGCGATTTTCATCGCAAACGTTTTTGGCTCTCTATAACCAGGAAGCTTTCTCATAAACCTGCAGTTTTCCTACGAGTTCATCTAAATTAAGCTGATCGAGGTCATTACTTTCCTCGATGGCGGTGATTTTGGGTAGGAACTTATCAGGTAGGGATCTCAGGATTTTCCTAACTATCCTACTGGTAGGAATAGTCTCACCTAGGTTAAAACTAGAGTTAACAATATCGTTAATCTCAGCATAAAACTCATCAAAGGTCTCATCATCCTTCATTCTAGCGACCTCAAACCTAGTAGCAAGATCCTGGAGTCTACTATTTTTAACAGACAATGTGCCCTCATGCACAGTCTGCAGGATGTCCCAAGCATCCTTGGCTATCTCACACATAGAGATTCTCCTAAATTCAGCAGAACAAACAGCACCATGTATGGCATTAACAGCCTTGCTGTTCCTATTGCTAGCATCAAATTCGTCCTTGGTCCAGGTCAATTTATCTTTAGGGGAAGATACCCCATCAACAATAACAACGGGAGGTTTCCACCCGTGTTCAACAGTCATCCAGACCCTCTCATCTAAGGACTTAAGGAACGCTCTCATGCGAACCTTCCAATGCAAATATTCCGTGCCATCAAAAAATGGCGGACAATTTAAGGGTTGACTACGCTCCATAGCTAATGGGTCAAGGATCGAGTTCAGGCTCTGATACCAATTGAAAATTCGGGGTTATCCTAAGTTCTGACCCTATGCGGAATTATAAACAATAAGCAGGACAAGTCCTGTTACTGCTACTATGGAATAGAAACAGGCAATTACCAATTCAACCAACAACAATAAAATCCACAATATTAATCAATAATAGAAATTGCGGAAAATAAACAAATCAACAACAAATCAACACACTGATTTTGGTGACGAAGTGGAAAACTCTTCCGAGTAAAAAACCACTCCGGGTATAGGCTACCACCCGAATCCACTATATCGAGAAAAACTTACAGCGATGGTCAAGACCTATGGTGGCAACTCCACCGACTCAAGTACCTCTATACTGCAAGAACTCAAGGCAACTCCTCAAGCCCGCGACCCACGGTTTTCTTCAGAACCTCTGAAGTCTCTGAGTAGATTATATCACCAATGACGCCGGAACTCCGACTACCAAACTTCCTCCTAAAGAACTCTAAAGGATTGGGGAATTTGGGTTAAGTTGTGTTGAAGGTTTATCAAAGAATGGATTTCACCATTAACAAAGAAGACATAAGATTCAAAGAGTCTTCAAGGTGAAATCAAAGAGAGTTGAAAGCTTTGAGAGTATTTGGCTCAAGAGAAATATGCTTCAACTAATAGAATGGCGGCTAAGGGTTATATTTATAGGTAGGGTGAAAACCTAGGGTTTTGCAGGCCAAAACGCGTTCAGATCGCAGTCGCGTTCGAACGCTTACTAGAACGCTACACGAACGCGCCCTTTCTGTGAAGACTCGTTCGAACGTCAATCGAACGCACAACGAACGTGAGCTCTCTGGAATGCTCCCGTTCGAACCCCACAAGAACGTGCCTCGAACGTTTGCTCTCTGGAATGCTTCCGTTCGAACCCAATAAAGAACGTGCCACTAACGCCACACGTTCGAACCCACAAACGAACGCAGCACTAACGCCAATCGTTCGAACACTGCAACGAACGCACCACGAACGTATGTCTGATGCACAGCAGCCAGAAACCAGTCCAATTGCACAAAGATCTTCATGAAAGATTACAACTCAATTGAACTTGTTTTGTCACGGACACACATGCCAATAAAAAAGGCGCTAACATGAAGAATTATCTTTTCATGCCATAGATCGTCATATTTTGAAGACTATTCTTGACAAAATTACTTCCAAAGGATATGGGATTCCATGAAGAAGAAATCTAAAGGGTCGCAAAGGTTAATCGTTCTCAAATTCAGGCTCTTCACAGAAGTTTGAAACTCTTCAAATGAAGCATGGAGAGTCAGTGAATGAATTATTTTTCAACAGATAACGCAATTGCAAATAAAATACGGTTATATGGTGACAAAATGACAGATGTCTCTATAATTGAGAAGATTTTTCGATCAATGACTTCCAGTTTTGATTATGTTGTTTGTTCAATTGAAGAGTCAAATGACATAGATGAACTCTCAATTGATGAACTCCAAAGTTCTCTGTAAGTCCATGAGCAAAAGGTGAATCAGAGCAGCAGTACTATCTCAGATGAACAGGCATTAAAGGCCTCAACCAATACTGAATCTTCAGGTTTTAGGGGAAGAGGTAGAGGCAGAGGTGGCGGCCGTGGTAGAGGTCGAGGAAGAGAAGTCAGAGGAAACTCAGAGGGAGGCAGAACCACTGGTAATCAATCTTAAGACTTCAGTAGAGGTCGTAGCAATCAAAACCTCGACAAATCCAATGTTGAATGCTTCAGATGTCATAAGTATGGGCACTACCGTTCTGAATGCTACACCAATATTCAAAAGCACAAAGGAAAAGAAGAAGGGCAGTCCAATTTTACAGAGAAAAATGAGTAAGAAACACTCTTGATGGCATCCCATGTGAAAGAAAATGTTGCTTAACCAAACATATGTATCTTGACACAGGTTGCAAAATCATATGTGTGGAAGTAAGTCATTCTTTTCCCATTTAAATGGAGATTTTCATACTACTACTATGTGAGTTTCAGTGATCATTCTAAAGTGAGTGTCATGGGAAAATGTGATGTTAAAATTATGACTAATATGGGTAGTGTTGAGACTATTTCACATGTCTTTTACATTCTTGATCTGAAAAGTAATTTGTTGAGTATAAGACAGTTGCAGGAGAAAGATTATGTGGTTATAATTAAAGACGGTGCTTGTGAGATTTATGATCCCTATAGAAGTCTAACAATTGCTCATGTGAAGATGACTCCAAACAAATTATTTCCACTAAGAATCAAGAGCTTTCAAATTTTTCTTATGACAAATATGGATGATCCAGCATGGCTATGGCATTTTTCGTTATGGCCATCTAAACTTCAATGGATTGAAAACTCTTTCTCATAAGAATATGGTGATTAGCCTACCTCAGATTGCTCCACCCAGCAAAATATGTGAAAAATGTATTGTGGGCAAACAACATCGTGAAAAATTCCCAAAATGAAAGGCATGGAGAGCTCAAAGACCATTAGAGCTGATCCATTAAGATATTTGCGGCCCTATCAATCCGACATCAAATGGACAAAATAAATATTTTATCTTTTTAATGATGATTATTGTCGAAAAATATGGGTTTATTTTTTGCAGGAAAAATCTGTAGCTTTAACAGTATTTAAAAGCTTTAAAGCTCAAGTGGAGAATGAAGCTGGAATGACCATTAAAAATCTCAGCACTGATCGTGGTGGTGAATACATGTCTAAGGACTTCTCTGAATTCTGTGATGAGTATGAGATTCAAAGACAATTGACAGCAGCTTATACACCTCAACAGAATAGTGTATCAGAAAGGAAAAATCAAACCATCTTGAACATGGTAAGAAGCATGGTAGCTCATGAGAGAGTTCCAAAACGATTTTGGCCATAAGCAGTCAACTTGAGTATTCATATTTTGAATAAGTGTCCCACATTTTCCGTTCAAAATATGACACCAGAAGAAGCCTGGAGTGGACGAAAGCCAGCTGTTGATCACTTCAAAGTCTTTGGTTGCATTGCATATGCACATATTCCCGATGAGAAAAAGGAAGAAGTTGGATGATAAAGGTGTCAAATGTGTCTTTGTAGGAGTTAGTGAACAGTCCAAGGCCTATAAGTTGTTCAATCCTGCTACAAAGAAAATTATCATCAGCAGGGATGTAATCTTTGATGAAGAAAAGACATGGAATTGGGCTAAAAATTGTATTGGGCAGCAGCAAATACCAGTGAGTATTGATGAAGACGAAGCTGAAATACAGCCACAACAGTAAACACATGTTGAGCCTACTGAAAATCAACAATTGCAGCAGCAACTTAGTCTTTACGATGCTCAACCAACATAGATGACACTCGACCTCAACGAACTAGAAAGAGCCCAGCATGATGGTTGATTATGAGGTAAGCAGAATTGTTCAAATGGAGGATCCACTAACTAGGGGTGTGCATCAGTCGGTTCGGTCGGTTAAGCCTTGATTTTTTAACCGTAACCGAAATTTTTGGTTAAATAAAAATGTGACCGATTTAACCAATTTATGACACATAACCATTAACCAATTAACCATTATATTTCGGTCGGTTATGGTTAATTCGGTTATTAACCAATTAGCCATACTGGAAATGATGTAACATCTCCATTTACAGAATAAGTTAAGTATCTCTCTTGCTCATTTGAAGTGTAGCTGAAGTTGTATATACGAAAATTGGAATGTAAGGACTTGTTTAGCCAATCCCCAATTTCATCCCAGGCAGAAGCGTATCAGTCGGATAATCAAGAGACGATGATGCTGCACGCCTGTAAAGGTTTTGTGATTTTGGGAGAAATGATGATTTTGGGATTTTGGAATTTTGTGAATTTGAGTCGGCGGCTAGCTGTGGAAATTATGTTTTTTGAAGTATTAGTTTTGGTTTAGGGTTTTGAAGCATATATATATAGTTTAATTTCAGTTAATCGTCGGCGGTTCGGTATACGAATCTCATAACCGTAACCGAACCGAATAACCGAAAAAATTAAAAATTTTAACCGCAATAACCGATTTAACCGAACCGTAATAAAAAAATGGGTCGGAACGGTTCGGTTAATCGGTTAAAACCGATTAATGCACACCCCTACCACTAACCCATTTTGCTATATTTTCAGAACCCAATGTCCTTTGAAGAAGCAATGAAATAGTCAAAATGGAGGCAAGCAATGGATGACGAGATAATATCCATTAAAAAAATGATACATGGGAGTTGGTTGAGCTTCCAAAAGGTCAAAAGTCCATTAGAGTGGAAGTGGGTCTACAAGACTAAGCTGAACAAGAAAGGGGAAGTTGAAAAATTCAATGCACGCTTGGTTGCCAAAGGGTACAAGTAAGAATTTGGGATCGATTACACTGAAGTCTTTGCTCTAGTTGCAAGGCATGATACAATCAGAATGATGATTGCATTAGCAGCACAAATTCATGGTCAATCTTCCAACTAGATGTCAAATCGACTTTTTTACATTGAGAATTACAAGAGCAGGTATTTATTGATCAACCTCTTGGTTATGTTAATATTGGCAATGTACATAAAGTGTACAAGTTAAAAAGATATTGTATGGTTTAAAACAAGCCCCAAGTGCATGGTATGGTCGAATTGAAGCTTATTTCCTAAAGAAAGGTTTTAAGAAATGTCCTTATGAACATACACTCTTCATTAAATTAGAAGATGATGAGATGGTGCTCATGGTCTGTCTCTATGTAGATGATTTGATTTACACCGGAAACGATAAGACCATGTTTCTTAAATTTAAGAAGTCTATGATGGTCGAATTCGATATGAGTGATCTTGGGTTAATGCATTACTTTCTTGGATTATAAGTGACTTAATCTACTGATGGCATTTTTATTTGTCAAGAAAAGTATGTGAATGAAGTGTTAGACAGGTTTCAGATAAAGAATTGCAACTCCGCCAATGCCAATACTCCTACAGATGTAGGCCTGAAACTTGTCAAAAATCCTGAAGGCAAGAAGGTCGACAACACTGTTTATAAGCAAATTGTGGGAAGCCTGATGTATTTAACCACAACGAGGCTAAACATAATGTATGCTGTGAGCATAATCAGTAGATACATGGAGAATCCTAAGGAGATACATCTTGTTACTGCTAAACGAATTTTCAAGTACTTGCAAGGAACTACCAAATATGGGTTGCTTTACAAAAGGGGTGAAAATTCAAATCTATTTGGATTCACAGATTCTGATTATACTGGAGATCCAGATGATAGGAAAAGTACATATGGTTATGTATTCATGATGGAAGCAGCAATAATTTCGTGGTCTTCTAAGAAGCAACCAATTTTAACTCTGTCAACAACTGAAGCTAAGTTTGTAGCAGTAGCAGGATGTGCTTGTCAAGCAATCTGGTTGCGAAAAATTCTTGAAGAGCTTCAGTTCAAGCAAGAAAGGCATACTTCTATTTATTGTGATAATATTTCAGCAATTAAGCTATCTAAGAATCCTATTCTTAATGAGAGGAGTAAACATATAGATGTCAGATTTCACTTCCTAAGGGATCTTACTAAGGAAGGTGTTATTGACCTCATTTATTGCAAGAGTAAAGATCAAGTTGTTGACATTCTTACAAAACCTTTGAAGTTGTCAGCATTTGAAAAGCTAAGGGAGCTGCTTGGAGTTTGCACACTGAATAATTAAACTGATAGTTTGAAAACTTTCAGTTTAAGGGAGGGTTTGTTAAGAAATTTAAGTTGTTATTTTGTTATCTCAAATAATGTTATTGTTGGGTAGTCCTAGTCTTTAGGAATTAGTTAATTTGTTTTGGTTGTTTCTGTTTTTATGCTTTGGTTGTTGCTGTTTTTAAGCCTAATCTTACTGATGTATTGCCTATATAAAGGCTGTTTGCTGATGAATAAAACAACAAGTTTTAGCTAAATCTCTTTAACACTATCTCTATATTTTGTAACACTGCTTACATGCTGTGTTCTTTTAATGTTTGACATGCTCGACTTTGTCATATTAATAAATGAATTATAAAGAACATGAGTAAATTAGGCTTAATTCTCGAACTATCCCTGAATGATTTTGAAAAATGTGAATTATATAGTCAAGTAAAAATTACTAAAACGCCAAATAAATATGTAATTAGAGAATCTGAACCGTTAGACTTAATACATTCAGATATGTTGTGAGTTTGGTGGAAAATTGACTAGAGGTGGAAAACGATACTTTATCACATTTATCGATGATTATTCAAACTATTTATAAGTTTATCTAATAAAAATAAAATTAAGCATTGATATGTTTAAAACATTTCACCCAGAAATTGAAAATCAATTTAATAAGAAAATTAAAAAATTTCGAAGTGATAAAGACACTGAGTATGACTTTACACATTTTAATGAATACTATAAATTGCATGGTATTATTCATGAGAAAACTGTACCATATTCTCCTGAAATGAACGAAAAAGCTGAAAGGAAAAATAGAACTTATGTTGAAGCTGTAGTTTATATTTACTTAATTCTGCTGCTGTCTCATTTTGGTGGGGATAAATTTTATTGACCGTGGTGTTATGTTTTAAATAGAGAAGTGCATAAATCAAATAATAAAGTTTGACCTTATGAATTTTGAAAAATAGAAACCTAACTTGTCTTACCTTAGAACTTGAGGCTGTCTTCCCTATGTTAGAATCTCTGACCCAAAAAGATTAAACTTATGATTAGGACATATGAATATATTTTCATTGGTTATGCTGTTAATGGTAAAGCATATAGATTTTATGATTTGAAAAATCATGTTGTGGTTGAATTTGTTGATGATGATTTCTTTGAGAATAAATTTCCTTTTAGTTTGAAGAATAGTGGGAGCTCATCCTCTAGCATTAATCCAACAATAGAACTAATGTATCTAATAAAGAAATAGAATCTATACCTAGAAGGAGTAAACGCGGTCTAGAAAAACTAAAGATTTTGGTCATGACTTCTATGCATACACCTTAGAAGAAGATCTCACTACTCTAAAAGAAGCATTGTCATCTTTAGATGCTGATTTGTGGCAAGAAGTAATAGAAGAAGAAATGAGTTCTTTAGAGACTAATAGGACTTGGCATCTAGTATATTTACCTATAGGTTGTAAAACCATAGGTTGTAAATGAATACTTAAAAAGAAATTAAAACCTAATGGTTCATTTGATAAATACAAGACTAGACTCGTTGTCAAATGGTATAGACAAAGAGAAAACATAGATTTATTTGATATTTTTTCACCAGCAACTAGGATTATATCTATTCCTGTGCTTATTTCTCTAGCTTCAATCCATGATCTTGTTGTTCATCAAATGTATATTAAATTATAATTTTAATGGAGAATTAGAAGCATAGATTTACATGGAGCAACATGAAGGATTTGTAATACACGGTCAAGAAAATAAAGTTTGTAAACTTGATAAATCTCTATATGGATGAAAACATGCATCGAAACAATGACATGGGAAATTTGATAACCTTATTTTAGCAAATGGATTTAATGTGAATGAAAGTGATAAGTGCATATACTATAAATCAGAAAATGGGATGTGTTCTATTATATGCTTATCTTTGGTTCCAATATCCATGTTGTGAATGATGTTAAATCTATGATTTGTGATAATTTTGATATGAAAGACTTAGGTGAAGCAAGTGTAATTTTAGGTATTAAAATTACTAAGTCAGAAAATAGAATTACTTTAGATCAATGACATTACATTGAGAAAATCTTGAAGAAGTATAATTACTTTGACTGTAAACCTGCTAGTACTCCTTATGATCCTAGTGTAAAGTTGTTCAAGAACACCGGTGACGGTGTTAGACAAATTGAGTATGCGAGCATCATTGGCAGTCTTCGTTATGCTATTGACTGCATTAGACCCAACATTTCATATGTCATAGAGTTATTATGCAGATTTACTAGTAGACCTAGTATGGAGCATTGGCATGCTATTGAGAGGGTTATGAGATACCTGAAAAGGACCATGAACCTAGGATTACACTATCAGAGGTTTCCCGGTGTCCTTGAAGGATATAGCGACGCTGATTAGAACACCCTTTCAGATGATTTCAAGGCTACTAGTGGATATATTTTCAACATAGCTAGTGGGACTGCCTCTTGGAAATATAAGAACAGACCATCTTATCTCAATCCACTATGGAGTCTGAGTTGACTGCACATGCATCTGCTAATGAAGAAGCAGTTTGGTTGAGAAGTTTGCTATCAGATACCCATTTATGGGAGAAACCGATACCGGCTGTATTGATTCATTGTGATAGTACCACGACTATTGCAAAGATTCAGAACCGTTATTATAACGATAAAAGGTGACAAATACGTCATAAACACAACACAGTTAGAGAATATCTTTCTACTAGAGCTGTAAGAGTGGATCATGTATGGACTGATGATAATTTGGCTAATCCCTTGACGAAAGGTTTAGCAAGAGAGAAGATATTCAATACTTCTAAAAGAATGGGACTATTGCCACTAAATAATTAAATTATTTGTGATTGTAACCCGAACTATAGACTGGAGATCCCAAGAAATAGGTTCAATTGGTAATAACAAGTCTTAAAGTAATGAGAGTTGAATCATGCTAATAATCGAAGAGTTCCATTATGAGAGCATGATATCCTGAAGCGATGTAAGGATGAGTTTTTTAACTCTTACTATGTTATATACTCTATATATAGTTTAGTACCTAGCTACATGAGTACTCTTGATAAACACACCTACGTGAATGTAGAAGTGAGGCCGCTTCTTATGAAATTTTTAGCAAAAGTTTCTAGAGCATTCACTATATTGGGATATACATGCACGGTCATAATGCACTGACTTTTTGACTTCACCCTGAAAGGTTTGTGTTGTAACATTGTCAGAGATAGAGTTCAAAACTACGAGTTAATCTAGTATAATTTGAATCGTTTACACTATGTAAAGGTTCAAGTTGATAGACACCTTTATTTATGACGACCTTATATTATATTGCTCGATGAAAATAATTTATTAAAATTCAAGTGGGGGATTATTGTAAATTTAAGTTAATATTTTTGTATTATTTCTTTTTATTAATACTTTTGCAAAAATTTTTTATTTCTTTTTATGTCCAACGACTACAAAATTCAAGATCAAAAACTGTCAAACTGATTACATACGTTCAAAATTTTTCTTATATATATAATGCTTCTTTTTTGTTGAAAAATATATATAGAAAGAAAAGAAAAATAGAAAGTAAGATAGACTTTGGCCTTTTTTTTTTAAAACCAAAAATCGAGAGGAACGTGTTTTATTTTTTCAAAAACTTGGCTTGCTTCAGTCGAGTGTAGAACACAAATTGCTATTGCTTTCGGCTACTGTTTTCTTGCAATGTTTTGATATCGAGCAAATTTTTTGTGAGTTGGGTGTGAGTGTATCAATCAAGTTTGTGCTAATCAATTGAGACAGAGATTTTTTGGGCTGTTTTATCCTGGAGATGTCGGGATCGATTACTGCTAGTACAATTTGACCGGTGTATAAACACACACATAACACAAGCGCATGTATCGCTCAAGTAGTATAAAATATATCGATCACACAAAGACTTAATACCTGAGCTATTAATTCACGAAGCTAAATGTCTACGAGTATCTAATTGATTTGATTGTTTGGTTGGAAGATGATTTTTATCTAAAACAAGTAAATAAAATAAAACAAAGGTAGATTTTAGGTTTTAAACAATGATATGAAAATATCTACGGTTGTGAATCCTATCAATATCTTTCCAAGGATGAGTTGATTACCTTATGCTTGTGTAATGTACTAGTTTATTAACCTAGAACACGAAGTTATGTAAAAGCCTCTTCCGATGGTCAGATGTAAACACCCAAAGTAACCTAATTAACTATATTCCTATATTAATTAAGAAACTTCGAATTCATTAAGTTTAAGTTCCAATTATGGCTACACACGCCCGATAGATATATTCATATCCCGGAAAGAAATCTCTAAATTGAATGTGAGATCGTGAGCTATTGAGTTTACAGCTAAACCTAAAATATCTTTTCCAAGTTCATTTTAAGTTTACTAAATCAATCTTATTAGTGGTCAATTAATAAGAAGTAGACTCAATAAATAAACCTATATACCACACAAGATATAAGAAAAGTCAACTTATTAAATCATTAATATTGGTTTTCATCACAACCCTAGACAACGTATTTAGTTACGACACATATCAAGGATTGCTAAAGACATAAATAAATAAAACATTATAAAATAAATTAGAAAACTAAAAAAAAATAAAGATTACAACAATGAAATAAAATGATGGGGTTTGAGGATCAACTTTTATTATTTCAAATCTAGAAATCTCCTTTATTATAATATATAAATTTGCGTTATATTACTAATCGACCATATATGCAGTATCCTAATTAAGTCAAATTTTTAATTAATTCCAACCGACCATAAAGGCGGTATCCAATTAAGTCAGGTTAAAATTAATTTAATTAAGTCCAACCGACCAATCAGGCGGTATCCAATCAAGTCAGATTTTAAAATAATTTATATATTATAACTAAGAGAGATTAATCTAAATTATTAAAATAAAAGCTTCACCATTATCCTAACAGAAAGAAGTTATATACTCATACTTTTAAGTAAAATAAAGAAATATTTGTAATTTTCCAAAAATAAATAAATAAATAAATAAAGATTTATTGCTTAAAATAAAAAATTAAATACAAGAAAACTGAAATTAAACAAACAAGATACTCTTTTCTTAGTATTCTATGGAAATTCCCCAGAAGAAAGTATAAAGAATTCCTTTGATTTCAGCCTCTATTTATAGGCTCTTAAAACGGGACAGGTCGCGTCGCGACGCGCGCTACAGTAGATGGCGGCTATCGGCAAACTCAGTTATTGGCTCAGCGTCACGATGTGTGAAGGGTTGGCGTTGCAACGCTGATGTCATCATGACGCAAGTGATGACGTGTGTCGGCAGACTAAATTATTATGATGACATCATGATGACATAAGTGATGACGTGTCAGCAAGCTGAATTATTGGCTGACGTCATGATGACGTGATGATGACGTACGTGATGATATGGCGATGACGCGTGTTGATAGCTAAATAATTATGGCGCGTCGCGACGCAAAGGGATTGCGCGTCGCGATGCATGAACAATGAATTTCCCAATTTTCCCTTTTCATCAGTTTTTCACCGTTTTGGCCCCGATTTGATTCTATTGAGTCCTAAAATCTTATTTATCTACAAAATAACACAAAACACATCAAAATATTCACGAAACGTGAGAAACTATACAAAATATTAAGTAAAAGGGACGATGAATATTGATATATTTTCCGCTTATCACATCCCCAAACCTAAAGTTTGCTAGTCCTCGAGTAAAACAAATAAAATAAAATGTAATAAACAATTTAAAAATAAAATTTAACTAAGCCACTTTCGTAGGGATCACAGTTGTATTTAGCGTATGCAACAAACCTTTAAACCCCTAGGTGTCCCTAATGGACTATTTGTAGTCTCGTGAGGCTTATAGCGACGATACCCATCAATGTCAATCGAATGTATAATCACACATACAAAATAAGTTAGTGGCTAAACAAGTGAAATTCTTATCCAAGTTAATAGTTGTTTTCTTTCTTTCTAAATTACCAAATAAGTAAATTATCTGATTATTTTTACCATTCTCCATATACATAATCAACAAGGTATTAATAAATCATTGTGTCCACAATATTCATAAGTGTAGTTGAAAAGAGAGTAATATTTTTTTTCCTAAAGTTATATCAGAATTCACACCTTTTTTGGCAATGGATTTTTTTTAAAATAATATAACATATTTAATCCTTGTAGCGAGTTTTGGGCCAGTGACTCTCAAATCAGTTGACTTTAGGACACTAGGTGTTAAGACACCCGTACAGACTTAATTACTCGGATATGAGATGTGAAAAGTTCTACCATTTGACGGGGACAATCACTGCTTACTAAGGCAAGACGTCCGATTACTAAGAAGAAACTTTATTATTATTAACTCAAGCTTTTACTGTTTGACGTGAACAATCACTGCTTACTGAGGCAATACGTCCGGTTACTAAGTAAAAGCATGGTTAATTATTTATATACACAGATTTTTTTTTTCTTTCAGATGATTCATTCAATAAACTAGAGCACTGAATATTACAAACTTTTCACTTACGACCCATGTCCGTATGTTACCATGCATGTTAATAATACGTGTCAAATGAGCATATGAAGTTTAAATTTAAGTCAATATTATGGAGAATTTCACGAATTTAAATGATTCAAAAGGAAATAAACAAAAATTAATTTGTTACGAAATAGGTTGAGATACGTCTCAGGAGTGAAAATTCCTTACACAACTATATCAAAATACAATTCCACCTGATTAGTCAAGTTAAAAACATAAAAATAAAATTTTTAATTTTATCTCTTTTTAAAAAAAAAAATTTTTGACTAAAAACCAAGCAAAAATAACACAACGAAAACTAAAAATAAGATATTAGTCAACTATTCCCCACCCCAAAACCTAATTGAGACATTGTCCCCAATGTCTAAAAAGAAGAAGGAAAGTTTAGAAGACAATAGCTGGTTAGCGTGGAATTGTACATTTAAAAAGAAAATTAAAGGTTAAGATCCAGATTTATCCGACGTTTCTTACCACGATCATTATCAGACCAGTTTATCTTGGAAATGATAGGGTCAATTTATGGTTCAAAGGATAAGAATCAGTTAATTAAATCATTGGCTGATCTGGCAGTGAAGAAGGTAACTTTTACTGGTTTTGAAAGAAACCCATTTCTAAGGGCATCTTCAAGAAACACACAAAGAAAGTCATAAAATCTATCAACATTAAACAATCCAATTGGTTTCTGGTGTATGTTCAAGTTCGCCGAAGATAATACTATAAAAATTTCCTCCATCATGCCCAAGCCATCTGGCAAAGCAATAAAAGCATTAGCACGGTTAATCATTTCAACAAGTCATTTGGACATACCTGGCATGATGCATTCCTCTCCGTTTGATTGTCCTATAAGATTCGCTTCTGCTAAAGGTTTTGGAATGATTCCCATAACTTGACTACCTCCTTCATGTACAGCCCTTGAAACGTATCCCATTAGTCCAAGATTGCCACCGCCATATACTAAGTGCATATTTCTCTCAGCCATGACTCTACCTAATTCATTTGCTTCTTCAGCGAATTCTAGTTTAGAACCAGAACTAGTACTGCAAAATACAAAGATGTTAACAACTCGTCTTCTTGAAGTTGCTTCCATTTTTTTAATATTACTTTCTCAAATCTGGATGTCTACAAGAGGGTAGTGATGAGCTGAATTTATAGATCCTGAAAAAGGGTGAGTAATAATAGCAATAGTACCTGCCAAATGACAATTATTAGTAAAATAAATTGTGAAAGTCAAAAAGTCTGGATCTTGTCTGCGAAAATAAAAGAAAAATAACAAAACAAATCACAATTATTAATTAAAGACAAAGAAATCAAAATTATGTACAGGTAGTAACGACTTGCATGACATCTATGTGTAAGGGACAAGCTTCCCATCCAATTTTCTTGTAAATTGGCAAACATAGTCTTTTAAAGTCAGATTCCTGAGACTTAATTGTTTTATTTATCTTCGAAACTGTGTACGTAAATTGTGAATCACGTGATACACATATCCATTGGGATGCGTCTCAAGAGTCAATGATATGTCATCTAAAGACTCATTACTCATGTCATCCCTAATGAATTTTATTTATCTTCGCGGTTATCAGACACCATTCCTAAAGAACGACAATGAGTATTACATGTACAACGTGCACATTTACAACAAACACCTAATCTTTTATCTCTTCTTTTCTTAGCATAGGTGCTTTTTCCTGAACCAGATAGAAATGAAATAAAAGAGTCAAATGAATCACCTGCCAATCGGACTCGTGCTTGAATTATCCAACGAATATCACTAGGAATACCTTGGATCATGAGAAGTCTCATCCTTTTAATACGTGCTTTGTAGATTTTCATCAAAGAGTTTTGAGGGAGAGAAGGAAAATGCTTGTGAATTTTTACGAGAACGTCTTTCATCATGTCTGTGACTTTTCCTACAAAAATTAAACACACAAATATAAAACACATAAAATCTTAATATATATACAATTTACATAGGTTTCCTCTCTGCTAGCGCTAAATTTAACGTCGTCAACTAGACATGACTACCTGAACATTAGGCTGGATCTGTCAGTGTGAGACTCTATTATTGTCGCTCAACTGATTCTCCCCAATAGTGCTTGACACGTTGGCTATTGACCCTGAATATGTTGTTGGAGTTGGGGTTATGTATCTCAACTAATCAATAAGGTAACATTTAAGTAATTATAAATGGACCCGACCACCTTGACTTCAGCTTGACAGGGAAAAGTTTCAAACTTGAGTTGTATAACAACACCTGTTGTCCTAGTTCCAGTTATATGCACATTATTTTTTGATCATGCCACTTCTTGGTCTTTTATTTATACAGTTTGGTATTCTCATAAGCATGAAGGTGAAATTCCTCCAATTCATTCAATTAGTGGAGCCGTTTCTCTCATGTTACTTGCAGATCAAAATTTAGCTTCTTACCAACGAGCGGTTGGTTGAGTGGTAGATGGCTCAATCCTAGGAGGCTCGATTGGGTATGCTCTCCAGTTCGAGTCCCGCTAGAGTCATCATCATTGGGAGGAACATACCGTACATCTGTCGGTCCGAATCCAGATTACTCAGGCCCAATGTGGCACTGGATATCGGATGGGGAACCAAAAATTTTTTAGCTTCTTCAGTGCCCAATACGCTTTATATTCGAGCTCCACAGGCAGATGACATGCTTCAAGTTTGTCAATGGAAAGTTGCATTGCATCCGTGATCCAGATGATACTATCTATGACATCAAGTCTGAAACATTCTTCCTCATTTTCATCATTTGAGAATTTCATGGCTTTGAAAACATTGAATGTTACTTCTTGGTCCTGCACCATCAATGTTAGTTCACCTTTTTGTACATCAATGATGGTTCGACCTGTAGCCAGTAATGGTCTCCCGAGGATGATGGATACATCTTTATCTTCCTCCATGTCAAAGATAATGAAATCTGCTTGGAAAATGAATTTTTCGACTTTGACCAATACATCTTCCACTACACCTTTCGGAAATATGAGTGTTCTATCAGTAAGTTGTAGAGTGACTGCGGTGGGCTTTGCTTCTCCAATCTGCAGTTTCCTATAAATAGACAAAGACATCAAGTTAATAATAGAACCTAAATCACACAAAGCCTTACCGAAGTAATGTTCTCATATGGTGCAATAGATGGTTAAACTGTTAGTGTCCTAGACATGCCAAGGATCTCTAAACATTGATTTTAGTGTGAATAATCAATAATAAGTTTGCGGAATCAACTTACATTAATTGGATGAGAAGTTCAAGACTTTCTTTTGAAGATGGAAGCTCCAAGCTTTAAGAATGAATTCCAAACTCAAGGGTGAGTTTCCCTAACACCTTAATTTGACTCCTTTAAGTGCTAGCTTGAACAAAAATTGAAGCAAAATTTGCTCTCCAAGAGTAGCAATATTCGTCCAAAGAGATAAGAAATGAGAGAGAATAGTGAATAGTTAATGTTTTCCAAAACCATCAACCTTTTTAAACTTGGTAGGTGTGTTGTAATAAATCTAATTTACTTTATCCAACCACTTCCATCACAATTTGATTTGGTTAGTGTGTTGAGCAATTAATCCAATTAATAAGCTCAACCACTTCCATTACAAATAGTGACAAGTTGATGTAAGTGATGTGGGTACCACCTAATTTTGAATTCAAAATTCAAGTTGGCTTACACAACACACTTTGGGCTCGGGTTCGTTTAATCCGATTAAACGAATTTTCCGTCGCGACATAATTAAATCCAATTTAATTAAATAATAATGCCTCGCAAAATTATTACGAAAGTCACTTACGAATTAATTCCAAACTAATCCGTTTGCTTGAATTAAAATCCAATTTTAATTCAGTATTGAAATCCAATTTCAATTAATATATCCGATATATTATTTTAACTCATTTAAATAAATTAAATAGTAAAATCTAATATAACTATTAAATTTACTTTGCTGATTAATTCCAAATTAATCGCATTCTCTCTTCTAGACGAATTTAATCCCTGATAAATTCTTGCCGTAATTAATCCCAAATTAATTTTCTCTCTCATAATTAATCCCAGATTAATTCTGTTTGAGTCAAATATCATCGGTGAATCTTTGGGAAGTGACCCAAGAGATCCCTGGATATGTTGGCAGTAAATACGATTATCGAACCATCCGAACACGTGTAAACCCCGTACCACATTATCACTGATTTACAAGACATGGTTGGCTTCTAGCAAAACACCGTGCCTACCAAATTCTCCAGAAATATTCAACGAAGAATATATAATTTGTATCAGGCGTAGTATATAATGTATTGCGTAATACGATCAAGTATCAGATGTCACATGCTAGGCCTAGGGCTGAAATTGTGTCTGCCCCGTACAAAGCATATATCGGATCATCAGCAACTATTCTCTGTAATCGGATAATCATGACCTAGTCATATTATCCCGATAGCTGTAGTATTTAAGAGTACTAGTTATGTATCCTGCGTGATCATCATCTCTATATGAATGAAGTGATACTTCCATCTTGACATCACACCCAATACACTACGATTCTCAGTAAACCCAGAAGAGGCGCACACAGAACCTGTTAAAGCTCTGGACGACCAAAACCAAAGTATACTGATTGTCGCAAGTATTAGCGATGCAAGTCTCAGGTTAAGACCACATACGCCTACCCTGATTTGGATTCCCATATACACATAGTCATACTACCAATGAGATTCCGAGAGGTCTATCCAGAGTGAAGCTGTTCCCAGTCCAACGGCTAACAGAACCTCCTATCACACTTGCATAAGTATCCAATACTTAAATATATGAGAACTATGCCGTTAAGCTTCCATAACGCACAAAAATGTAATACTATTCTATTCCACATTATCGATGTCCAGTCTTGATAATACTACGACTAGGGATGTTTAATGATTAAACCGTTTGTGGATTAATATTGACTCATATCTTATTAATCTGGAACTAATCATAAGGACTTTTATCATTTATTTATCAAAGTAATCCAATTACAAAATGATAAAATAGCAATTTCCTTTGTCACATAGTTAATTTGTACAAAAACACAATGTCTTTTACAAATAGTGATGTTATGGGTCATAATTGTCCAATAGAAGCTACCGGGATCTTTCAAATTTGAGGGGAACTTCCTCTGAATGTTGGCGCTGTGTTAATCTAACAATGATACAGTCTTATAATCTCCCAATCTTCATTTTTGTGATAAAATATCTTTCATGAATTTGACATAGCTGGGCATTTGTTCCAACGCTTCTGCAAATGGAATGTTGATATGTAGATTTTTGAAGATCTCCAGGAATCCAACAAACTGTTTGTCCTGTTTGTGTTTCTGGAGACGCTGAGGAAAAGGTGGAGGTGGAGTAAATCTTTCTTGATAATTTTCTTTTGCCTTATTTTCCTCCATCTGTGGATATGTTTCATTACTTTCTTTTGAAACTCCTTCAATATATGCCTTAATTCCAACATCTTTGTTGATTTCAGTGTCGCTATTGACAGTGATGGCTTGGCATTACTCATTCCCTCTGTTCCTTGGATTTGGTTCTGTTTTGCTAGGAAGTTTACCCTGCAGTTTGTAACTCTGAGCATTGGCCAGTTGCCCAATTGATTTTCCAGTGCCTTTATAGAAGCTGATTGGCTTTGAAACATAGCATCGTATGATGCTGCTTGATTTTGAACCACAGCTGTTAAAATGTCATATTTTGCTTCTTGTTTTTTCATCTAGGCAAGCACTTCTGTTATTCCTGGTTCTTTTTCATACTATTGGCCTTTATTCTGCTGTTGAAATCTGGGTGGTGGATTGTTCCTTTGCCCTGAAGTGTTGCTCAATGCAAGATTTGGATGATTCCTCCAACCTGAGTTGTATGTATTGGAATATGGATTGTTTCCCTGTCTGTTGAAATTGCTGACATAGTTCGCAGTCTTATCATGTTGGTTGTAAGATTCTGCCTCTGGTGCTTCTCCATATGGTGAATTTGTGGGTCCAGTATTAACCTGCATGCTAAGAGTTTCCAAACATTTGCATATCTGATCCATCTTGGCATTCATAGCTGTGTTGGCTCATACTTAATGAATTCCTGCTATTCGTTGGATTATGCTCATTTCTGTTAGCCACAATGAATTATTGTTGGTCATTTCTTCAATTAAGTCCCATGCCTGATCTTCTCATTTTTCCATTAATGCTCCTCCAGCAGCAGCATCTATTTGTGTTCTCATTAGTCCAGAAAGTCCATTGTAAAAGGTTTGGGCTTGAAGCCACTTTGTAATTTCATGGTGAGGATATTTTCGGAGCAATTCCTTATATCTTTCCCATGCTTCGCAGAGGGATTCCGAGTCATGTTATACAAAGGATATGATTTCGTTTCTTAACTTTTCTGTTCTGGCTGGGGGAAAGTATTTTGCAAGGAGTTTGGTGGCAAAAGTGTTCCAAGTTGTGATGGAACCTGCTTGTAGTGAATTGAGCCAAGCCTTAGCTTTATCTTTCGAGGAATATGAGAAGACATGCACACAGATTGCTTCTTCTGCCGCTCAATTGTAATTGAATGTGCCACAAACTTTCAGGAAGTTGCTGATGTGAGCATTAGGATCTTGAGTTGCACTTCCCCCGAACGGAACTGATTGTTGAATCATCTAAATGCGTGTTTTAATGTCACACGCATTTGTTGGTCAGGAAGGAAGTACAATGCATGATATGAAGCCGTCAACCAGTGGAATTGTTCTGTCTCGAATGGGAATTGGTGGTGCAACCTCCAAAAGTTCAGGTTCTTGATTGTTCTTATTGACCAGTGCTTCTTGGTCTTCTCGCATTTCACTTTCTCAACTGTTTGATTTTTCTTTCAATTTCTAGGTCAAGCGGACAGATTTCAAAGCTTTTGCTTATTCTCATGTAGTGTCTGAGAACCTGAAACAAAAGAAAACAAAATAATAAGTAAAAATAAATTAGACACAAGTAAAGTATTTAACCCCAAAATTAATAGTAAAAGATAAATAAGTCATCGGCAACGGCGTCAAAAATTTGACTGGTGTATAAACACACACGTAAAGCAAGCGCACGTATCGCTCAAGTAGTATAAAATGTATCGATCCCACGAGGACTTAATACCTAAGCTATTACGAAGCTAAATGTCTACGAGTATCTAATTTATTTGATTGTTTGGTTGGAAGATAATTTTTATCTAAAATAAGTAAATAAAATAAAACAAAGGTAGATTTTAGGTTATAAACAATGATATGAAAATATCCAAGGTTTTGAATCCTACCAATATCTTTCTAAGGATGATTTGATTACCTTATGCTTGTGTAATGTACTAGTTTATTAACCTGAAACACGAAGTTATGTAAAAGCCTCTTCCGATGGTCAGATGCAAACATCCAAAGTAACCCAATTAACTATATTCATATGTTAATTAAGAAACTCATAATTTATTAAGTTTGAGTTCCAATTATGGCTACCCACGCCCGACATGTATATTCATATCCTGGAAGAAAATCTCTAAATTGAATGTGAGATCGTGAGCTATTGAGTTTACGGCTAAACCTAAAATTCATTTTCCAAGTTCATTTTAAGTTTACCAAATCAATCTTATTAGTGACCAATTAATAAGAAGCATTAAGAACTAAACTCAATAAATAAACCTATACACCACACAAGACATAAGAACAATCAACTTATTAAATCATTAATATTGGTTTTCATCACAATCCTAAACAACGTATTTAGTTACGACACATATCTAGGATTACTAAAGACATAAATAAATAAAACATTATAAAACAAATTAGAAAACTAAAAAAAATAAAGATTACAATAGTGAAATAAAATGCACGGGTTTGAGGATCCACTTTTTATATTTCAAATCTAGAAATCTCTCTTATTATAATATATAAATTTGCGTTATATTACCAACCGACCATATAGGTGGTATCCTGATTAAGTCAGATTTTTAATTAATTCCAACCAACCATAAATGCGGTATCCAATTAAGTCAAGTTAAAATTAATTTAATTAAGTCTAACTGACCAATAATGCGGTATCCAATTAAGTCAGGTTTTAAATAATTTATATATTATAACTAAGAGAGATTAATCTAAATTATTAAAATAAAAGTTTCATCTTTACCCCAGCAGAAAAGAAGTTACCTACTTATACTTTTAAGTAAAATAAAGAAAGATTTATTGCTTAAAATAAAAATTAAATACAAAAAACTGAAATTAAACAAACAAGATTCTCTCTTCTTAGTATTCTATGGAAATTCTCCAGAAGAAAGTATGGAGAATTCCTTTGATTTCAGGCTCTATTTATAGGCTCCAAAAACTAGTCGCGTCGCGACGCTATAGTAGATGGCGGTTGTTGGCAGACTCAATTATTGGCTCGGCGTCGTGACACGTGAAGGCTTGGCATCGCGATGCTGACGTCATCAGGACGCAAGTGATTACGCGTGTCGGCATACTGAAATATTATGCTGACATCATGATGACGTAAGTGATGACGTGTCGGCAGACTGAATTATTGGCTGACGCCATGATGACGTGATGATGACGCATGTTATGACGTGGCGATGACGCGTGTCAGCAGCTCAATAATTGAGGCGCGTCACGACGCACAATCCCTTTGCGCGTCGCGACGCGTGAACAATGAATTTCCTAATTTGGAATTTTTCATCCGTTTTTCACCGTTTTGGTCCCGATTTGATTCAATTGAGTCCTGAAATCTTATTTATTTACAAAATAATACAAAACGCATCAAGATATTCACAAAACTTGAGAAACTATACAAAATATTAAGTAAAAGAGGTGATAAATATATTGATATATTTTCCGCTTATCATAATTTCCTTGGCAGAGCCGCGAAACATCTTAAAGAGAGCGACATATTCCGCGACTCAACCTAGTCCCGATTTTATTTTTGCAATCTGTTTCTACAATATCAACTCTGAAAAGTTTGTTCCTTGGAGCAGCAGATGTCGAAAAACTTATTTGTAATCAAGCAAGAGCTGCTTGCATGATTTGGTTAAAAATCGGATGGTTGGTAGCCCAAAGCACATGGATGATCCTATATTTTTTGGAGTTTTTATCCATTAGCTGTTTAACAATTATAATAAAAAAATTTGGAGGAGAGGTCTCGCCCACATTACTTCGAAACCGACCCTGCTAAAGCAGACGAGCTAGACAAAGGCTATTCAAGGGCTTAACTCTTTGGTCTTAGATTGTTTTTGAAAAAACACCTGCCCATATTTGGCCATAAGGTGTCATCCATAGGCAAGACACATGCTTATTTTGAAATTAGATAATTTAGGTAGTGTGATTTTTAGTAGATATAATATTCAAATAACTGATTATACACACACTACAACAAAATTGATTTTAGTAATTTTCGCCACTAAAAGCTAAAATTTCGGCACTAAAACAATTAGTGGCGAAATATAATTTCGCCACTAAAAGTGCGACACAAAAGGTTTTAGTGGCGAAATCTAATTTCGCCACCAAAACCTTACCTTTAGTGGCGAAATGAATTTCCAACTATAGATCCAGAGAATTTGCTAGCTCTGAAAGAAAAACCAAGAAATGATTAAGAATTAATGTCATCACTAGGTAATTTTATAGGCATAAATTTATGTATTTGTTGTTAAGAATAATCGAACTTCTTAACACCAAAAAAATGTTAAGAACAGTTGTAACAAGAAGGAATTGTTTGATGTTGAAAAAATGTTAAGAATGTTAAGAATAGTCAGTTTATCAAAATGATAATTGATTCTCAGAAGCAATGAGAAATTACTAAGATTCAGTTTCTAGTTGTAATGGTAAGCAAATTTGCTCTCTATGTTTTTTTATGAGCACAATTTTCTCAAATAATTACCATGAGCGATATAAAATTTCAATAGTGATGAGGCAGATAACAAACAAGAATATGAAACTGATTTCAAAGCTGTAGCGGCAAGCAGTTGTACAAGGGTTCTCTAACTTTTATGGGAAAACACCTAAATGAACATTTAAATATAATCACTCCTTATTACAGCCAAACAATTGATAGTCAATAATCAATTGATCCTGCAAACAATTAAAATTAGAGTTTATCGATTAAGTTTATATTAACTGTACTATAATTGTACTCACTCCTTATTTAAAAAACAAATGGAAATCTGAAACTCAAATGGAATATACAATCCAAAAAAAGAATAAATCAACTCTCAAAGAATTTAAAATTAAAACCCAAATGAAAATACAAGAAATAACTCCTCCATAAAACCCTCATTAGTAATATCATGTACTAATATTTTCAATTGAATTTCAACACACAGAATCAGTTTTTTTCTCTAAACTAATAGATAAAAGCAATGAATTTTTGGAAATAAACATTCCCAAATCAGAACCCACGAGACCCAAGTGCTGGTAAAGCATTCTGTGAGACCATGTCCCTATATTATCTTTCATTATTTCAAATTAATAACAATCCTTATCCCCTAAGAACTTGGTAACCAAATACCCACTATCCTAATTAAACTCAACCACTCCTCCTATTTAAAAACAACATCTAACCTTAACTATTCTTTTAATGTGTGTGTGCGCTTGGTGTGAAGTAATTGAGAGTAGTGGTGTATCACAGATAATTTTCCAGAAACCAGTAGTATGTTAGAGAGAGAAACAGATCCGTAGTGAGAGAAAACGCAGAAGAGAGAGAAAGTGTGGGCATGAGAGAGAAAAGCTCGTTCGTCATCTTCCGGTCACCTTTTCCGGCAAGTGACCACATCAGGAGAATCCTCTCGCTGAGACGAATCCAACTCCGCCGGTCCGATCGCCTTATTCCTTCTCACGCGCCGCCACGCGCCTCCACGCGCCGCCTCGCCGTCGGTTCACGCGCCCCACTATGAACACTGCAAGAAATGGAAAACAAAGCTGCAGAAGGAGAGATTACTACTTTCATATTGAGTTCAGATGACGTATTACTTTTGAGGACAGAGTTGTGGTACCATCTACCGGAGCACTTAAGTAGGAGATTTTGGATGAAGCTCATGATGCCCCATATAACATGCATCATGGGAGTACCAAGATGTATCAGAATTTGAAGAAAACTTATTGGTGGTCGGGAATGAAGAGAAAGATTGCAGAGTTTGTATCTCGTTGTCTAGTTTGTCAGCAGGTCAAGGCAGAGCATCAGCACCCAGCTGGACTATTCCAGCCTCTACCTATACCTGAGTGGCCGTGGGAAAACATTGCGATGGATTTTGTAGTAGGGCTGCCGATGACACAGAAAGGCTACGATGCCATTTGGGTTATAGTGGATCAATTGTCTAAGTCTGCTCATTTTCTACCGATTCAAGTTACGTGGGGACCAGAGAGGCCAGCAGAACTATATGTGGAGCATATTGTGCGGTTACATGGAGTACCGACATCGATTGTATCAGATAGAGATGCCAGATTTACTTCTCATTTTTGGCAGGGTTTCCAGAAGTCTATGTTGGCGACTTGATCGCATAAAAGGATTTTGATGACGTCAACGTGAATGAAGACTTCGACGTACAAACACGAAGCATTACAAAAAGTGTCGAAGCATATGGGGTGAAGAGCGAGAATATGAAGACTAGTGGCAAATCGAAGATAATGATTAAGAGCTAAATTTTATTGTAAGTGAGTTTACTCAAGTGATCTAAAGCTCTTAGGAATCATACATTTTGCATCACTTGCATTTAAAATGGCTTAGAATGCTAAAAAAATCATTTGCATTTTATTTGCACCAAAATGAACTTCATGCACAAGTACATCGGTAAATGATCTTCTAAAAACTAGAAAACGGTTGAATTAAACTTCAAATGATATACCGTTAGATAGATATGTGTATCTTGTTTGCTACGGTTCAAACGGAACACAATTCCGATGTATAGAACTTTTTATAGAGCCATTTTACTACAACATGTTCAGATGTGCGTTTTCTGCATACATGTCACATTAGACAAATTCCATAAAATTCATCTTAATGTTTTTGGAGCTGAATTTTTTACAGTAGCTAGATCTATGTGTCTAGTTTATTTAGAAATTTACGGATCATGATTTGGAATTTTCTAGAGAGAGTTATGGCCAAAATACCAAGTGTCGTCAGTCTTGACTGGTCATCAGAACTGAAACCAGGGAGCTGAAACCAGGGAGCTCCATGCCGGTTTTCTCGCCGGTCTTCATGTCGGTTTTGGCTGAGAAAAACATGCTCTCTGGAACCAGGGAGCTCCTCGCCGTTTCCATACCGGTTTGCTCGCCGGTCTAACGGCTAGTTTTTCGAACGTTATATAGCCGTTGGGAGATATTGAAACCCTAGACCGGCATGCCGGTCTCCTCGCCAGTTTGCTCGCCGGTCTCGCTGTAAGTTGGAAAACTTTGCATTTTATTATAAATAGAACCCCAACTCTTTTGCCTCAAGTTAGAGATCTAGAAAACCTTCATACACATTCTCTAAGGCAAACAAAGAGTGTCATACACCTTCATATTCATAAACACTCATCCAAGCTCACACACACACCTTCCATACATTTAGTGAGCTTAGAAACACTTGGGTTTGCTCTCACACAATCTTCTTATTATTTGTGAGTGCCCAAGTGTGTTTTAATTCTTCTTTATCAAAAACACTTGTGATTTGTGAAATCCCATCGTTTGGGTAATTTGTAAAGGTTGTGAGTGCACCTACGTAGAAAACTCAATCTTGTAAAAGGTTGGAGTGTGCCTTGGCGGAAAACTCTTGGTTACGAGTGAACCACGGAAAACTCGATTCTAGTGGAAATCTTCAAGCGAGGCTTGGGGGAGTGGACGTAGGCACGTTTGGCCGAACCACTATAAATCGTGGTGTTGTATTTCTCTTCCCTTAACTTTTACTTATTTGCAAGTTTGATTACATTTATAATATTGATTAGAAACTTGCATATAGGCTATTAATTGGAATAGAGAAAATTGCCTAAAACTCCTACTTGGTAATAAGAGCTTAAAATCGAAGAGATTTTATAATTCCGCATTTATAGTTATAACCCAATTCACCCCCTCTTGGGTATAGAGATTTCTTGTCGCTATTGCTTGTAGGTAATTTCAGTCTATGGGGTCAAAGATTACTATGAGCACATCATTTCACCCTCAGACTGGCGGGCAATCAGAGCGGACTATTCAGACATTGGAGGACCTATTGAGATCATGTGTATTGACTTTTGTTGGAAGATGGGATGTTCATTTACATCTGATAGAGTTTGCTTACAACAACAGCTTTCAGGCGAGTATCGGTAAGGCTCTATTTGAGGCATTGTATGGGAGGAAGTGCAGGACTCCTGTTTGTTGGGGGTGAGGTTGGAGATAGACAAATTCATGGTTCAGACTTGGTAGACATGATATCTGAGAGGATCAGACTTATCCGAGCTAGACCGTTGGAGGTGCAGAGTCGACAGAAGAGTTATGCTGACAAAGAAAAGGACCTTGAGTTCCAAGTGAGAGATAACGTCTTCTTGAAAGTCTCCCATTGGAAGGGAGTATTGAGATTTGGCTGGAAATGAAAGTTAGCACCACGCTATATTGGTCCTTACGAGATATTAGAGAGAGTGGGTAAAGTGGCTTATCGTCTTGCATTACCACCGGAGTTAGAAATGATTCATAATATATTTCATGTATCAGTACTGAAGAAGTACGTACCAGATCCTACTCACATCCTGGAGAGCCAACCAGTCGAATTGATGTAGAATATGACTTATGAAGAAAAACCCATGAAGATTGTAGAGCGAAAAGTCCAAGAGTTGAGATCCATATAGATTCCCCTTGTAAAGGTCATGTGGACGAATCATCACATACAAGAGGCGACTTGGGAAGTGGAACAAGACATGAGAGAGAAATATCCAGAGCTATTTGAAGATTGAGAAATTTCGAGGACGAAATTTTTTGTAAGGTGTGTAGATTGTGAGACCATGTCCCTATATTATCTTTCATTATTTCAAATTAATAACAATCCTTATCCCTAAGAACTTGGTAACCAAATACCCAAATCCTAATTAAACTCAACCACTCCTCTTATTTAAAAACAACATCTAACCTTAACTATTCTTTTAATGTGTGTGTGTGCTTGGTGTGAAGTAATTGAGAGTAGTGGTGTATCAGAGATAATTTTCCAGAACCAGTAGTCTGTTAGAGAGAGAAACAGATCTGTAGTGAGAGAAAACGCAGAAGAGAAAGAAAGTGTGGGCAGGAGAGAGAAAGACTCGTTCGTCATCTTCCGGTCACCTTTTCCAGCAAGTGACCATATCAGGAGAATTCTCTCACCGAGACGAATCCAACTCCGCCGGTCCGATCGCCTTATTCCTTCTCCCGGGTCGCCACACGCCTCCACGCTCCGCCTCGCTGTCGGTTCACGCGCCCCACACGCTGCCGTGCGTGATCGACACCTCCCAGACCAGAATCTTCGCCTCATCGAGATACGCGGGTTAGACACCTCATTTTCCCAATTCGGACCTTCGGTTGTCGTGAAATGAGCATAGAACGAGAGTTAACGGTGTTCGATCGTTCGTTGGTGACCGTCGAGCATCAGCCATTTCCTCCACTGCCGTTGTGATCCTGGTGACGTGTACTGTCCGTGAACCACCTCGTTCTGAAATTCTGAATTCGTTGGAGTTCGGTACGTTATATTTTACAATTTTAGGGGTGTAATTGTAATATTTTGAGAATTTTGGACTTATTCGTAATTTGGCATGTTTAGGGACCTAAATGAGTGAATTCTGATTTTTAGTGAGTAATATGAGATAATTGGAAGTTTTGGGACTAAATTGATAATATTGGAGAGTATTGGGGTTAAATTATAAATTTGGAAAGTTTAGGGGTAAAATCGTAATTTTAGTTAAATATAGGGACTGATCGTAATTTTATACTTTTTCCAGATTTTAGTGAGGACATATAGATATAGAGAGTTTTGCGTGGATTAAGGTAAGTACGAAGCATGATGATTCTCTTAACATAAATGTTTGTTGATTGATGTTTGATATGTGAGTTTATGTAATATAATATAAATATATTTATATACGTATTGTTGGAAAATTGACTGAGTAATTGATAGCATAAGAACGTAAATTGTGAATATAACTTCTGAGTATAAATTGTATGGTTGTAATATGAATCAGAGTATTTGAGTATTGTGTGACTTTGAGATGAGTTGATGGATGAAATGCGATGAGATGTGTTGTTGGATGCTGTATGAGATGGTTGTTGTGCTTCCAGATTTAGTATGATAATGGTCGGATATGCGAGATTATGCGAGTTTATGCGAGATTAGCAGAGGCGTGTGGTTCAATCCCCCATCTTGCACATTTATGCGAGATTATATGGTGGGAAACCTTGGGGATAAGAGAGGGACTCTCCCAATGGTTTCAATCCATTATTATACCGAATCCGGATAGCAAACATTGTTTGATTGAGATGTGTTGTTGTGAGTATGTTTTTCCTGAGTTAGCTGTTATATATATTAACTGTTTATTTTCATATATTCACTATCATAAATATATTTTGTTGGTGAGGTCATGTTGAGAGTATGAGTGTTTTTACTTACTGAGCTCTTTAAGCTCACCCCCATTTCCCAAACATCCCAGGTAATTCGCCAGTGCATCAGTAGCAGGATCAGTACCAGGATTTGACTCGTTTGCCACAGCCGTCAGTCGGGTTGGTCCAGACATTTCTTTTGGCTTTGAGATAGGACATTTAGGATGACTTTCATGTTTTCAGACATTTATTGTGGTGTAAACACTTATTGGGATTTATTTGGATTGCATTTCATGAGATATTATATTTCTTGTGAACTTTTGGTTCAATTGCATGACATATAGGTGCTCGAGCTGAAGTGATTCGCGGACCCCTTTCTAGGGTTGGGCCCGCTCTAGGGAGGGGGTCGTGACACATTCTTCTGCCAATAAAAATGTTATTTCTTGTAGTGCCTTTACAGGTTCTGATTTTAATTAATATTCATTAGAAGCGGATTTTGTGGCATGCTTATCATTTTTTTTTTTGCTGGATAAGAAAATAAAAATGATTAGTGGCTTCACACATGCTCACTGATAGGACTAGCAAACACTACAACTAATACTTGTCCTATCATCACTTTTTTCCCCTGTATTATAAACATGAGTCTAGAAAATACTATTTCACAGCTATTGTACACAATTATTATCATGATTAGGCAAGCTCTCTGTTAAATTGTTAGAATAACAGTATGTTGAATTGAGTTGGTTTGTAGTGCTAAGCTGTTTTGACTCATGTAGATACAGAGACAAAGAGGTCATGTTGGTGGGTTTCCTTTCTCTTTCTTCCATTAAAAAAAAAAACATAAAACTCCAAAATGTTCCTTCAGCTACTTGTCAATCTCCTCAAACCCACCTCCCAAAAACTTCATTCAAAGGCAAAAGAATAGGAACAAAATTGAGTTGAAATGTAATCCCATATTCTTTGAAGCCGACATTGCATTATCTAATCATTTATTCATCTCAAAGCTCACTTCCAATTGCTACACTCCATTTTGTTTTGGAACTTAACCCTTACAATTATCTTCCTTCAAAAAAGTCATTTTGCCTAAACATCCACCAACTCAGCAGAAAAGTCCTATTATGATCGGGGTAAGTGTAACATCCCCAGACTGGGAGATGTTACCGGCAGGGGATAGCAGGACTAACCCCATAAGCCTTTGACTTTCTGACTGTATTCTAATCTATTTGTATGCAATGTTATGCATACACCTTAACTCAATTTAAAATACTTTTATGACTGACGTCTGTGCACTTTGAATACTCTTCTTTACAAACATTGACAGATACTCAATAACGACTCATACTACACTAATGCATACACGAATCTTTTACTTGACACTGACTGGACTCTCATGCTATATGACTCAAAGCTGGTGGACTCCCACCCTGGTGACTGCATCAGTATCCGTCCTTCCGAGCTCGTCCTCCAGGAATTCCTGCAAAACAAATACTGGAAGTGGGGGGGGGGGGTTAGATCGTCGTACGATCTAAGTGAGTGGAACTAAAACAACAAGAAGAAAAAAAAATATTAAAATGTATAAAATAATCGACAAAGTGTGTTTAATAAAATCATTGAAACAGATAAGTGACAACTTAAACAACTTAACGATATCGGACTATAAAACTATTTGTCATGAAAATACGGTAAATAATATCATGAAACTGCACCGTAAGTGTGTCAAATCATACTGTAAAGAACAATGTAAAATCATGCTGTAAAACATCTTAAGAAATCAGGTTCAGTTATATCACTCGGCACTACTATAGAAAACCCAAATCACGGAATCTCCGCCCAGGAATGTCCCATCTGAGCGCAATCTCCGCCCAAAAATTCTTATTAAGTCCAATGGTTCTGAATTTTTTAAATGTCGGGCTCCTAAGTGTCTAGTTTATTTTGGCGCTGACGGCTCATCGTTTGGACACCCGAAACTCATTTTAAAAATAAAAAACCGAGCCTAGGTCATCAGGTCACAGGTGCTGACTTTACTGCCGATCAGTTGACTTTGGAGATTTTTCTACATTAGCGTCTTAAGTCCAAAAATTCTGATTTTTGGATATGTTACTCGCAATTGTGTCTATTTTACTCAGAACTTTACGGCTTATCAATCGGAGATCTAAAACTCAAGTTACAAGCATAAACATACAACCTGTTCAGGTTGCCCTGTAAACTGGGTTCGCTGCCTAGTTTGCGAATTATGCCCAAATTTATCCTCAATGCCTCCATAGCTCTCCTAACACACAATCCATCAAATTACCTCAACTCCACACATCCTAAACTACCATAATATCATCATTAACTACTCATTTATTCACCATATTATCATTACTAAATAATTCTCTAAACTTCCCAAATTCATTCATCCAACTCCACCACCCATATCTTTACTTCCATACTACAACCCAAAATACAAAACATCATTTACACTTCATTTACATGTATAAACCATCAATTCATCCAAGATTTGATTTTTCTTAAATTCACTTTATCAATTTCACCAATTTTCACCCAAACCATACTAATAAAAATTTTCCAATCTTTCTATTGACTCAAAATGAAAAGAATAATAAAATCATCACCATATACATGTACTCAACACTACACCAATTCCAAATTACTAATTCCACCATTTTAAGAAAATGGGTTGTGGGTTTCTTACCTTTCCACACTTGATTTCTTCATCCTCTTGTCGGTGACTTGGTCGCATAATCGATTGTAATTGGTTTTGATGATGCAACACGAGAAAGAAGACTTCGACGTGCAAACACGAAGCAATACAAAAAGTGTCGAAGCATATGTGGTGAAGAGCGAGAATGTGAAGACTTGCGCATAATTGAAGAAATCATGTGAAGTCTTAGCTTAGTGCTCTAATTGTAAGTGAGTTTACTCAAGTGATCTAAAGCTCTTAGGAATCATACATTTTGCATCACTTGCATTTAAAATGGCTTAGAATGCTAAAAGAATCATTTGCATTTTATTTGCACCAAGATGAACTTCATGCACAAGTACATCGGTAAATAATCTTCTAAAAACTAGCAAACGGTTGAATTAAACTTCAATACCGTTAGATAGATATGTGTCTCTAGTTTCCTATGGTTCAAACGGAACACAATTCTGATGTATAGAACTTTTTCTAGAGCCATTTTACTACAACATGTTCAGATGTGCATTTTCTACATACATGTCACATTAGAAAAATTTCATAAAATTCATATTAATGTTTTTGGAGCTGAACCTTTTAAAGAAGCTAGATCTATGTGTAGTTTATGTAGAAATTTACGGATCATGATTTGGAATTTTCTAGAGAAAGTTATGGCCAAAATACCAAGTGTCGTCAGTCTTGACTGGTCATCAGAACATGCATTGCTACTAAAACCAGGGAGCTCCAAACCGGTCCTCATACCGGTTTCCATACCGGTCTAGCCTTTATGGTGCAGTTACTGAAACCACGGAGATCCAAACCGATCTCCATACCGGTTTCCATACCGGTCAAGCTCTTCATATTGAACACTTACTAGAACCAGAGAGACTCATACCGGTCTCCATACCGGTTTAACGGACACTTGCCCAATGGTAATATAGCCGTTAGTATCCATTGGAGCCCTAGACCGGCATGCCAGTTTCCATACCGGTCTCGCTGTAAGTTGGGGAATGCTTTGCATTTTATTATAAATAGGACCCCAACTCATTTGCCTTGGTTAAGAGACATCATATTACATCTTCATACATTCTCTAAGGCAAATACAAGAGTGTCTTAAACCTTCATACACTAAAACACTCATACAAACTCACACATCTTCATTACATTTAGTGAGCTTGGAACACTTGGGTATGCAACTCACACAATCTTCTTAATATTTGTGAGTGCTCAAGTGTGTTTTAATTCTTTCTTAACAAAACACTTGTGATTTGTGAAATCCCATTTGGTTGGGTAAGTTGTAAAGGTTTGTGAGTAAACCTACGAAAAAAACTCAAAGTTGTAAAGGTTGTGAGTACGCCTACGAACGAAACTCATAGTTGTAAAAGGTTTGGAGTGCACCTTTGCGGAAAACTCTTGGTTACGAGTGATCACATGATTTCGTGATTTACCATTATCATCAATCATTTGGAAACATTGGGAAAGTCATCGGGACATCGGATCAAGTGAAGAAAATTTTGAGATCACTCCCAAAAGAATTTAGAAGCTATACCTCCTCCATTAAAGAAGCAAACGACATAAACACATTAAAGATAGATGATTTGGTCGGAAAGTTGCTTGAGTATGAAATGGAAATCAAGATGGATAAAAAGGAGGAAAATGAGAAAAGGACAAGAAAGTCATTGGCTTTAAAAGCAAGAAAAAGAGACGACTCAAGCTCAAGTGATAGTGACAGTGATGATGAGTTGACTCAAATAAACAAGAGCTTCAAGAAGCTCCTCAAATCCATAAAGCAAAAGGGAAATCACAATCGGATGATAAGAAAGAAGAAAAAGGACCGCGGAAGAACAAGAAAATCATTTGTTATGAATGCAACAAACCGGGTCACATAGCCACCGATTGCCCATTGAGGGAAATGAAAGGAAAATCAAAGAAAAAGGCAATGAAAGCTACTTCAACTTGGAGCGATAGTGATTCAAGCTCATCCGAGGAGGAAGAGGTCGAAGTCAAAGACAAATCAATAGCATTCATGGCTATCACGGATGAGGACATCCATTTTGAAATCGAAGAAGAAGAGGTACACAATTCTCAAGACTATGATGATTTACTTAATGCCTTTAATGGATTAAAAGAATTATGTGATGTGCTTAAAAAGAAATTGAAATTAGTTAAAAATGAGCATGCTACACTTAAAAATAATCATGCATGTTGTATGGATAAAATTCATGTTGTAGAGAATGAGATTGTATGCTTAAAGGCTAAACATGAAAAAGAAATTGCATGCTTAAATGATGAAAATGCATGTTTAAAATTGAAAAAGCTAGAACTTGAAAATGTCATATCAAATATGCCATCTAGCTCTAAGACATGCGATTACGAATCTATTTTGAATGAAAATGTCTTATTAAACACTAAGATTGTAGATTTGCAAAATATACTTAGCAAATTCACATTGGGACATAAAAATTTTAATATGCTTATTGGATCCCAAAAATGTGCATTTAAAAGAGAAGGATTAAGATATAGGCCTTACATTAAACGAAAATTTTTGAAGAATTATTTTGTTAAGGCATCCGATTCTCATGCTAAGAATGTTAAAAATGAAAATATCACATGTCATGCATGTAATAAAAATGGACATAAAATTTTTGAATGCATGTATAAGAATGTGATGAAGAATGTATGGATTCCTAAAGGAATCAAAATTAACCCCAATGGACCCAAGAAAGTTTGGGTACCAAAGTGCAATTGATAAATTGGTAGGGGGAGCTTTGGGAATGGATCCTTAAAGAGAATTACAAAATTGATCCCAAAGGCTCAAGGAAATGAGGAATCGCAACGGTAAAGGTAAAATCCGTATTCATGGAAACATTGGTACCGTTTCCTCTAAATTATTTATGTATGCATATTTCATATTGGTAAAAAAAAATTTTTGAAGCATACAAAGTGATTGGGCAAGTACTTAACTTTCTATTGGTATCAATTTTCATTTGATATCACTAAGTGCCTTAATCATATATTTAAACCCCTATTCTATTTCAATTGGTATCACACGAAATTTATGGAGTTAAATGCAATATATGTGATCACTTGATTGAATATGCCTTGCCATATGAACTAATTGGTTGAAAATGAAATGCATGTAAATTGGCATAATCTTAGATGAATATCATGAAATGTATGTATTAGAATATAATTGGCATCATGAAATGCATGGACTTTGATAATTATTTAATTGGTATCATGGAATGTATTGATATATTTTTAATTGGTATCAAATTTGGGGAGAAATCATGCTTAAGATGATCTTAGATTTTAAATGGTATTCATGAGTATTATCTTTTGAAAAATGCTATTTTATGCATGAATTTTGATTTTTTATGGCAAAAGGGGGAAATGCCAAATGTACATATTTTTTAAATTTGTTATCATTTTTACACACATCTATTGGTATATAATTTTAGAACTTAATTTCGCTTCTCCACTTTTTGATAATGTCAAAGGGGGAGAAATCATTAGAAATGAGATTAACACTTGTTTTACCCTCACCCTTGGATTAAGGGGGAGTAAATGTACTAATGTGTTTGTCTAAGTCTTATAGAGCTATTTTGAAGACAATCACACATTGAGGGGGAGCTTATGTTGAGGGGGGGCAAAATTTTCAAATTTGGACTCCAAGAAGCTCACAAGTTGCAACAAGTTTTAAGAAGTTGCCATCATCAAAAAGGGGGAGATTGTTGGCGAATTGGTCGCATAATCGATTGTAATTGGTTTTGATGATGCAACGCGAGAAAGAAGACTTTGACGTGCAAACACGAAGCAATACAAAAAGTGTCGAAGCATATGTGGTGAAGAGCGAGAATGTGAAGACTTGTGCATAATTGAAGAAATCATGTGAAGTCTTAACTTAGTGCTCTAATTGTAAGTGATTTTAATCAAGTGATCTAAAGCTCTTAGGAATCATACATTTTGCATCACTTGCATTTAAATTGGCTTAGAATGCTAAAAAAATCATTTGCATTTTATTTGCACCAAAATGAACTTCATGCACAAGTACATCGGTAAATGATCTTCTAAAAACTAGTAAACGGTTGAATTAAACTTCAAATGATATACCGTTAGATAGCTATGTGTCTCTAGTTTGCTACGGTTCAAACGGAACACAATTCCGATGTATAGAACTTTTTCTAGAGCCATTTTACTACAATATGTTCAGATGTGCGTTTTCTGCATACATGTCACATTAGAAAAATTCCATAAAATTAATATTAATGTTTTTGGAGCTGAAATTTTTACAAAAGCTCGATATATGTGTCTAGTTTATGTAGAAATTTACGGATCATGATTTGAAATTTTCTAGAGAAAGTTATGGCCAAAATACCAAGTGTCGTCAGTCTTGATTGGTCATCAGAACATGCATTGCTACTGAAACCAGGGAGCTCCAAACCGGTCCACATACCGGTTTCCATACTGGTCTAGCCTTTATGGTGCAGTTACTGAAACCAGGGAGATCCAAACCGGTCTCCATACCGGTCAAGCTCTTCATATTGAACACTTACTGGAACCAGGGAGACTCATACCGGTCTCCATACCGGTTTCCATACTGGTCTAACGGACACTTGCCCAACAGTTTTATAGCCGTTAGTATCCATTGGAGCCCTAGACTGGCATGCCGGTCTCCATATCGGTTTCCATACCGGTCTCGCTGTAAGTTGGGGAATGCTTTGCATTTTATTATAAATAGGACCCCAACTCTTTTGCCTTGGTTAAGAGACATCATATTACATCTTCATACATTCTCTAAGGCAAATACAAGAGTGTCTTAAACCTTCATACACTAAAACACTCATACAAGCTCACAAACATCTTCATTACATTTAGTGAGCTTGGAACACTTGGGTATGCAACTCACACAATCTTCTTAATATTTGTGAGTGCTCAAGTGTGTTTTAATTCTTTCTTAACAAAACACTTGTGATTTGTGAAATCCCATTTGGTTGGGTAAGTTGTAAAGGTTTGTGAGTAAACCTACGAACAAAACTCAAAGTTGTAAAGGTTGTGAGTACGCCTACGAACAAAACTCATAGTTGTAAAAGGTTTGGAGTGCACCTTTGCGGAAAACTCTTGGTTACGAGTGAGCCACGACAAAACTTGGATTTTAGTGGAAATCTTCAAGCGAGACTTGGAGGAGTGGACGTAGGCACGTTTTGCCGATCCACTATAAATCTCGGTGTCATATTTCTCTTTCCCTATACTTTTGTTTATAGCAAGTTTATTTATGCTTATACATATTGAATAGAAAACTTGCATATATGCTATTAATTGGAATAGAGAAAATTACCCTAAGTCCCCACTTGGTAATAAGTGCTAAAAATCGGTAAAGATTTTTTAATTCCGCACTTATAGCGATAACCCAATTCACCCCCCTCTTGGGAAATAGAGATTCTTTGTCGCTATTGGTTGTAGGAAATTTCACCTCCAAGCTTCCAAGGGTAGCCATGGTTTATTTGGCTTCATTCTCCTTCTCTCTCTCTCTTTCTTCTTCTTCTTCTTCTTCTTCTTCCTCCTTTCTTCTTCTCCTTTCTTTCCTTCCTTTCTTCTTCTCCTTTCTTTCCTTCCTTATTTTTCTTTCCCTCTCTTTTTCTCTTCTTTTCTTTCGGCTCCCTTTTTCTTTTCTCTCTTCCATTTCGTTTTTTAATCCTTGAAATAGCAAATAGTAACCTCTTTATATAGTGGACCCATTTGATATTTAGAATGTTGAAGAAGAGTGTAGAAATTTGGAGAAAAGTTGAGGTTTTTGCATTTTGGTCCGAAATCACTATTTATCCAGATTTTGACTCGTATTTTTGACCCGGTTCTGCTCTGAATTTGGAAAAATATTTAACGCGGAAGTTGTAGGTCTCAATCTCAGATTTCCGAAGATATAAAATTCATAAAATTCAGAGATCGTATGAAAAAGTTATGTCCAAAATACTATGGGCGGTCCAAAATAAACACGATACAATCCCATCCCGGGACTTCAAGAAATTTACCGATCATCTCCAAATTCATTTCAAAAGTATATTTTGAGTCCCAACATAATTTATTTTACGTGCCTTCGTCCCGTACGTAACAGTATCGCTAGGTAGTAGTAAAAATACTGGTCGTTACAGTAAGCCCTATGGGGAAAGGGGGAAGATTCCTAATTAAACTCTTTATTAAATTGGTACCTATTGATGAGTAGAAGCCTACTTTCGATTGCTTTCATTCCTTTTTTCTTGATTTATGACCTCTTAGAGAAGAAGGCAAAAATTGAAGTACATCAGAAACTCATGTTCCTGCTGAAGCAGAAAGCAGAAACAAAAAACCTAGAAATCCTAGAGAAAAAGGCAGAGAAAAAAGTTAATTACCTGTACAATGAAGAAAACCGATTTTTGATGAAGAAGAAGTGTTGAGAGGTTCATTGATTTTGGGCAATCTGAAAGTTAGGGTTTCATTGAACGAAATTGGGAAAAAAAATGTGTATGAGTTAAATTGATGGAAGAGTTGAAGTAGAAAGTGAGGGGGCAAAGGGATTTTCGAAGATCAAGGATTTTGGGATTTTGGTGGTTTGGTTAATTTGATGTTATTATTTTGTAAATGAAAAAATTATTTTGGGAGTTGTAGAATAGAACCGGAGGTAAAATGAGGGCCAAAATTTTAGTGGGGAAAATATTTCCCACCTAAAATTCAGTATTTCGCCTTCGCCACTAAATTTTCGCCACTAAAAATATTATTTCTTATAGTGAAAATCCATGAATGCACCAACTGAACAATCTAAGCTCATGTTGGTGGAAGTTGATTAGTACAACGAAATAAAAAATCAAAGTCCACCAATACTACCACTACTAGTTCAGAAATTAATGTATATCTAACGATAAATTTTGAGTTTCCCCAAAGTACTTTTGTAGGTGAGCAATTTCTTATCCTTTATTGGTGGCAAAAATATTAAGGATTTTGTTTCCAGTCCTGGTCGTGATTGCAATGGAGGTATTAGCTACACCAGTCTCAATTGTATCTGTAGAGCAGACATTTAGTATGAGGGGCAATATTCTTGATGACAAAAGATCAAGGTTGAAACCGGAGAAGTTAGAAGCTCAAACGTGTCTTGACGATTGATGTTGGGCAGAATGTCGTGATCAAGAAAATCAGTCGGAAATTTTTGAAGATTTGTGTGATAACACGGATACAACTGGAACCGAAGACTCAAGAATTAGACCGCCTTCCCCAGATGAAGATGAATAAAATATTAATGGGTAAATTTTTAAGAATAAAATATTAATGGGTAAATTTTTAAAAATAAAATGTAACAGAAAAATGTAAGCTTTGATTCCTCTACGCCTAAAGAGGATACGTAGGCAACTTATGTAAGTGCAAGTTCTTTTTTTCATAATAATAAATAAATTATCAATGTTTACTTTTACGCTTACTCTTTAATAAATTTTTAATTTTTTAATTATTTTATAACAATTTAAATTTATTTATTTACTCTTTAGTAAATTTTTAATTTTTTATTATTTTTATAAAAATTTAATTTAATTTTTTAAAAAAAATGGTTTTAAACCTTAAACCAAACCGAACTGCACGGTTCGGCTTGATTAAAGTTCAGTTGCGGTTCGACTTTGGCCAAACCACAACCGATCAAACCTTAAACCGAACTGAACCGTACGATTCGGCGGCCGGTTTAAGGTTTGATTGCGGTTCGGAAAACCGCACAGTTCTGATACGATTTTAAACCGTAACTGAACCGTGTGAATGTCTGTCGCTGCCTACTTCTGTCTGTGTAATTGTCTTTTTATGCAGCAGAAAATGAATGAAAAAATTGTAATCTATAATGAGAAAAGAATTGCAAGAACCATAAAATATAAGATGATAAGAGTTCAGTGAAAACTTTTAACATCTAATACAATGATAGCATATTATTTGGACGGATCAAGAACAGGTATTGATATTCTCATTTACAAACGTCAATTGAAAGCTCGTGGGAACACTGTAGGTGAGGTTCTAATATGATAAAATTTGTGTACTCTTTAATTAATGAGATAAGTATGAGTATTCAATGAGATCAAAAATCCAATCAATAATAATATTGAAAGGTAAATTGATTAAAAAAATCATTTTTATTATTATTGGAAAGTTATCAAAACTAGACATTTCTAAATTTTCTCCCCTACAAATGGCAGCAAAAGGTGGAATATTAAACTTGCATATAGAAGAAGAAGGTTCCCAAAGACTTGTTATGGGATGCTTTCCTGAATTACTTTTGGAAATGGCCGACATAAATTACAATTTGCTTTTTCAGACAGCATAAATTATAATGCTAAAGGTTAGAAACGTTAATTGCATGTCGTTTTTGGTCAAAAAGTAAACCAGTTATGATGGACGCCATCATCTTTCAGCGTTTCATATGTGAACAAAGTGATGATGACTCAAATCAACGTGTTCAGAAACCTAACAAAAGTTATATACCTGATGACACTCACAGCAACTCTAATAATTCAATCTTGGCTTCTATGGGTGTTTGAGAGAAAGAGAGTTAGTTTAAAGCTCCGATTGTCATGACGTCAGTTTCATTGAAAAGTAGATTCGAATACGATCACGTATATATAAAAAACGAAAGATTTGACTAAGGGATGAGAAAATTACAAGTGTTTAAAGTTTTACCTCAAAACCAATTATAAAAAACGACATCGATTTAATCTTTTTTTATTTTTATTTAACATCAAAACATACCGTTGTTATAATAATTTTTCGTTCATTCTTTTGGGGTCCAAAATAAATTCTTCATTTCGACCTTTTTCTTTATTCATAAATGCCTTCAGACTTGAGAACCCATGTTGAGTGATTATATTATATATACACACATTCTTGAACTTCAAATTTTAAATAAACCAACTCTTTCAGATACCATACGTACCCTGCATTGAGAGAAAGAAGTTTTATTTTTTCCAACTCAAACAAATCTGCATCCAACATGAGAATAAGAGTGTCTTGGTCTTTTTTTGTTATTCATTCTGTCCTTGTATTCTTCTTCTTTTGCTGTGTAAGGGCTTCTACGGTTGTCGTCGGTAACGAGACAGACCGAGTGGCCTTGCTTGGATTCAAGTCAAAGATCACTCATGACCCTCTTGGTGCTTTAGCCTCATGGAATAAATCCATCCACTTTTGCCAATGGCATGGTGTGACTTGTAGTCGTAGGCACCAGAGAGTCACAATCTTGAACTTGGAGTCCCTTCAACTTACAGGTTCTATATCACCTCGCATTGGAAATTTGAGCTTTCTTAAAGTACTAAATCTCCAAAACAATAGCTTCACCCATGAAATCCCTTCACAAATTGGTCGTTTACAAAGATTGGAAACACTGGCTCTTAGCAAAAACTCAATTGGTGGCGAAATTCCTGCCAATATATCCCGTTGCTCAAACCTTACTGGTCTCTTTCTATCCATTAATCAATTGGTGGGAAAAATTCCTTCAGAATTTGGCTCCCTGTCAAAGATTGAGGACCTCTCTTTAGGTACTAACTATCTGACGGGAAGTATACCTTCTTCTTTGGGAAACTTATCATCCATTCGTATAATTTTATTTTCCTGGAATAATCTGAATGGAAGTATTCCTGATACCTTTTGCTGGTTGAAGAATCTTGCACATTTCGCATTGGGAGCAAATAGGTTGTCTGGTACTATTCCATCCTCAATCTTCAATATCTCTTCCATCACAGTTTTTGATGTGGGAGGAAACCAAATTCAGGGGGAAATTCCTATGGACTTTGGTTTTAATCTCCCAAATATCCAATTTTTCAGCGTTGCTGAAAACCAAATGACTGGAGTCATTCCACCCTCAGTATCCAATGCCTCGAGGTTGGAAATATTTCAAGCTATAGGAAATAAACTAACAGGGGAAGTGCCTTATTTGGAGAAGCTACAAAGGCTTTCTATATTCAGTATCACATCCAACAGTCTAGGGAGTGGGGGACATCATGATTTAAACTTCCTCTGCTCTTTGACCAATGCAACTATTTTAAAGGAATTGGCTATAGATGTCAATAATTTTGGGGGGTTAATTCCTGGATGCATAAGCAACATCTCAACAACTCTTACAGTATTGGTCCTGGAAGAGAATGAAATATCTGGAAGCATCCCAACTGGGATTGGAAAGCTTGTCAACTTGCAAATACTGGAAATGTGGAAGAATAAATTATCAGGTACCATCCCCCCTACTATAGGAGAGCTCCGAAATTTAGTGATATTGAAATTACATAATAATAGATTATCAGGAAGTATTCCACCTTCTATTGGAAATTTGAAAAAGTTATTAGCATTAGTTTTGGATAACAATTTTCTTCAAGGTAGCATCCCTGTAAGTATAGGCCAGTGTCAGAGCTTGTTACTAATTGATCTCTCTGATAACAATCTCAATGGTACCATACCTCCCCAAGTTATGGGTCTCTCATCCTTAACAATTGCTCTTGACTTTTCGGGAAATCAACTGACTGGATCCCTTCCCACTGGAGTTGGAAATCTGAAAAATCTAGGAGTATTAGATGTTTCTAGAAACATGTTAGAAGGTGAAATCCCTAGTACTCTAGGTAGTTGTATAAGCTTGGAAGTATTGGATATGCAAGGCAACTTATTCCAAGGTCCTATTCCTTCAACTTTGAGTTCTTTAAGAGCTGTCAGAGTCCTAGATTTGTCTCAAAACAATCTTTCAGGTGAAATTCCTAAATTTCTGGTAGGATTAAAATTAGTGGAGATTTTAAATCTCTCTAACAATAAGCTTGAGGGTGAGGTACCAACAGAAGGAGTCTTCAAGAATGCGACTGCTGTTTCGATTTTGGGAAACAATAAGCTCTGTGGGGGAATTCCTGAATTTCATCTGCGGGCATGTGGTTCAAAGAAATCTAAACAAAGGAGATGGACCCTGGCACTAAAATTGGTAATTGCTATTGTATCTGGGCTTGTAGGACTTGTTTTGACTCTATCTTTTCTGTTTCTTTGTTGGGTAAAGAAAAGAAAAGAGAAACAAAACCCAAGTAGTTCAATAAATTCACCATTGAACATGTCGTACCAAAAGCTCTACAATGCTACCGATGGATTCTCCTCAGCAAATTTGATTGGTGCAGGCAGCTTTGGGTCAGTTTATAAAGGAATTCTTGATGGAGGTAAAACGACTGTCGCAGTGAAGGTTTTTAATCTTCTTCATCCTGGAGCTTCCAAGAGTTTTATAGCTGAGTGTAGGGCATTAAGGAACATCAGGCATCGAAATCTAGTCAAGGTTCTCACTGCATGTTCAGGAGTGGATTATCATGGTAATGACTTCAAGGCTCTTGTATACGAGTTAATGTGTAATGGAAGCCTAGAAGAGTGGTTGCATCCTGTCGTTAGAGATGATGAAACAGACGAGGGACCAAGGAGTTTAAATTTTCTTCAGAGACTAAACATCGCCATTGATGTAGCCTGTGCACTGAACTATTTGCACAATGATTGCGGACCTCCAACAGCTCATTGTGATCTTAACCCAACAATATTCTTATTGATGAAGAAATGACTGCACATGTAGGTGACTTTGGCCTAGCAAGGTTCCTTCCTCCCGCTCAACGGCAAACAAGCTCTATCGGTGTTAAAGGATCTATTGGCTATATTGCTCCAGGTATTATCTTTTTTATATTTATTAGCGTTTGATCTCTAGAACAATATGATTGTAGTGTAACTTTGCTCAACATTTATTAATAGTTAATTAATTTGCTTTTTATGTTTTTTTTCCCCGTTACATGTGTGCAATTACTCTAATTACTTCTAGAAAATCTTAAACTGTCTCATAAATTTTTGAATGGCAGAGTATGGCATTGGAAGTGAGGTATCAATAAATGGAGATGTTTACAGTTATGGGATAATATTGTTAGAACTGGTGACCGGAAAAAAACCGACAGATAATATATTTGAAGGTGATATGAATCTTCATAACTTTGCAAGAAATGCCATGCCTGAACATGTGATGGGCATTGTCGATTCGAAACTTCTAAATGATGATGAAGATATGGCCGTTATTGGAAATCAGAGGCAGAGGCAAGCAAGAATCAACAACAAAATAGAATGTCTCATTGCTATGACGAGAATCGGAGTTGCTTGTTCAATGGAGTTGCCGCAAGATCGAATGAATATTACCAATGTGATCCATGAATTACAATCAATCAAGAACAATTTTCTTAAACCTAAAACTGTATTCAACAAGCACAGAGGTAATTAAATGATACAAATTCTCCTTCAGCTTTTGCCCAGTTGATGAAAATTTATTATATCTTTTGAGAAAGACTTGATACTTTTTATATTTTTTATTTTACTCTACTTTTTATTGATAATAGGACAACATAGTTAAAAACTTCATCAAGCTGAAGGAGTACTTTGTAGGAGCTGCCGGAGTTCAAATAAAACTTTTTCAGATTTTTGTGAAACAGGAAAGCTGAAGGGAGGAAAAAAGGATCATTTTTTTTTTTTTTGGTAAAGGTAAAGTATATTGAAAAGAAAGAAAAAAATTACAAGATTACAAAGGGCATCCCCCTTGAAATACAAGAAACGAAGGCCAAGGCCTTAAAGATACAACTCTCGGATGAAAGCAAAAAAAAAAAAAAAAAAACGGCCTAAAAGCCCAAAACAAAAACCACAAAAAAGGCTTAGATAGAAACAACAGAAATGGAAAATAAGATAAAAAAACTAGGAATAATGATCCAGTGATGCCCTTGCTGAAGCTTACTTTCCAGAGTAGTGCATCCGAAAACCCACAGATCCAAGGCCCAAAAGAAAGGCACTCCTCCATGCAGATTGCGAAGCCATGCAAATTACATGGTTTTCAGACTCCAAGTATTCTGAACATGGGCGGGTATCTTCACCGCATGTTCAGAGCATATGAAAAGCAGTCTTTCACGAATGGTATTGACAATGCTTCTAGCAACTTCATAACTTGGTCTAGCTTTTTGATCAAAAGTTCGACTATTTCTTTCATGCCAAATTGCATATGTTGTGGCTGACAACGCTAATCTCCTTATAGTGTCTTCAATATTGCCTTTCCTGTTAGCGTACTTGGCAGTCCAATTGGTGAGGTGCCAAATGGAGTGATGAGACCATTCTGTAAAGGTTTTAGCTCTGACAATCATCCAAACTTCATTTGCAAAATTACATCTGAAGAATAGATGATCGTGTGATTCTTCAAGCTCCTTGCAGAGCATACATGATATCGTAGTTGGAATGCCCCAGCTGACAAGTCTATCCGTTGTTTGTAATCGGCCATAGCAAGCTAACCAATGGATGAACGCATGACGAGGAATGTGGCCTTTGAACCAAAAGGAGTGATGCAAAGCTGAAGCAGTTCCCCTAGCTCGGATAGCTTCCCAAACAGCTTTAATGGTGAACTTAGGGCTATTATTCCAAAGTAACTCATCCTTACAGTGTATACGGGGGAGGAAGTTTATAGTAGGCCACAAATCATCTAACTCAGTATCACCATTCGGGAAGTTCCATGCACCATTGCTGATAATTTCAGATACCTTAGCATCTAATGGAAGCCGAGTGCTAGCTATTGTTCTGCTTGAGAAGAGATCATGGAGGGGCCCTTGTGGGAGCCAATTGTCCAGCCACAAATTAGTGTTTTTGCCGTCTCCTATAGTTGAGCGAATAAAACCACGGCACCATGAGCGGCTTTGCAGCATCTTCCTCCAGCATCAAGAAGAGTAATTGCTAGACTGCACCAGCCAGAAATGCTTCCTTTTCAAGAGAACTTTGTGAATCCATGAAGTCCATATCGAAGTGTCAACTGTTAATAACCTCCAGATATGTTTAATAGTTGCCGCCTTGTTCCAATCCTTTAACCGCTAGGGGTGGGCAGAGAATTTTAAAAAAACCGGACCAGATCGATAGACCGGACTGGACCGATGAACCGGACATAAAGATTCACCCATAAACAAACAAAATTCATCATATGATTTATACTTTACTATCTATGACTAAAATAAATATTTTTTTTAAACTTAAACAAATAAATAACAAGTAAGCAACATGCACACACCCCCAAACTTAAAACTTGCATTGTCCTCAATGTAAGATAAAAAAATTAAAGAACAAGAGTGAGGAACAACACTACCGTGCATGGAGTTGATCAGACTCTTGCTAGTTAGAATTTGAATGCGCGGGCGTTGTGTGTCTCGTGCTACCCGCTAGCGCTAAGTTTAACGTCTTCAGCCAGACGCAGCCACCCAAATGGTTATGGTGGCTTAAACGTAGTGAACCAGGTAATCTCATATGCTTTCTTCTTTGGTATCTACCGGTTCTTATGACATGAAAAAGATAGTTTGGCAGGCTGTGGTAATTTATCCATATATGGTCCCTCGGGATATGTAGATTTTCTCTCAATTGGAAATTCTGGACTGCACATTCGATGAGTCGTGAGGGATAATACTTGAGCTATCAGTGCACCAACAGGATCTGCCATTACTTTTTTTCAAACTCACCTCGTACGAAAAATATAAAAAAATAAAATAAAAATAAAATAAAAATAAAAATAAGAAATAAAAATAAAACTTAAGATAAAAATAAAGAAGAATAAAAATAAAAATAAAATAAAAATCTAAATTAAAGCTAAGATTACTTGGTAGTAGTATCAATGTGAATTAACAAACAATCCCCGGCAACGGCGCCAAAAACTTGTTGTGATATTTTTATATCGTACCGCAAGTGTACGGTGTCAAATTTTAGTATAAATGAGTTTAGAGTGTCGAACCCACAGGGATTGCGTTAACTCGCACTATGTACTACAATTGATAATCCTGATTTTATTTAGACGATAATTAATAAAGATTTAATTAATTAAATAAATATAAAAATAATAAAATAGGAGGAACTAATACGATAGAGATTCTGGATCCTGATTTCACCTAGCTGTCGCCTATGCAATTGTCATGCCAATTAATTCTTGTTCAGTTATATTGTTTATAAGTCAAGACTCCTAAAATATTCACTCCCTCTCTCGAGTGCCGAGTGAAAATATCATCAACTATAGACTTCAATATCTCTATAAAAATCCAATAGTTAACAACTCACTACGCTTTGTGATTCTATGTTAACGACTTCAAAGGACTACAAATTCTCCCGAACTCTATAAAATCCAAGGTCATATTCTCTAGATCCATTCAAAATCCCCTCTCTCGAGTGATAGATTCTAAACTTATATCATCATATTTGTGGCCAGCAAACATAAAGCATTAAACTCAAAAGAATATAAATAAATCAACAAAACTTCATAACAAAATTGATAAACATAATACAAGGTTCAAGCATCGATTACACCATTCTCCAGAATTAAGGAGTTAGTTCATGACAAAAGATAAAATCAATGATAAATAATTCATGAATCTAATGGAAATCATTAGAGTTCTAAGAAAGAAACAAGAAGATAAAACTCGAATTGAATCTCTTCCTCCTCGGATGTCACAGCCTTTGTCTCCTCTTGTCGCTCTTCAATCCTCTCCTTGGATCTCTAAAAATATTTATTTCTGTGTTTTGTGCAGTGTATTAGCCTCCTCTTGAATGTTGGATGGACTGTTATATTTATAGTTGAGGCTGAGAGTCTTTGGGTATCATTAGGGATCTCAAAAAATCCTAAAAAGCAAATCCTGGAACGTCCCTTTTCCCCGCAGCGCCGCGGCGCCTGGGCTTGGGCGCCGCGGCGCCAAACCCATGACAGTATTGGACGAAGAGGCGCCATGGCGCCTTTGATGTTGGATATGGGTGGCGCCATGGCGCCATCTTTATGTCCTTCAAGTGGCGCCATGGCGCCACTTATATTTCTTTCAATTAATTTGGCGCCATGGCGCCTTGGCTTATGTATGTGGGTGGCGCCATGGCGCCATCTCCTTTTGTGTTTAGTATGTAACTTTGACGCTATGGCGCCAATGCTCCCGTGGTCGTCCTGTGTTCCCGAAAGTTCCCAAAACACGTGCAATTGTTCCCAGATCCATGTATTAATGCTCTTACAATTAAAATATAAAATAAACTATAAATAACATTTAAATATCTCGAAATATAACAAAATAACAAGCTAAGAATGCCCGAATAAGTGGGTATAAACCACACTTATCAGTGGGCAGAATTTTAAAAAACCGGACCAGATCGATAGACCGGACTGGACCGATGAACCGGCCAGGTTTTCCCATGTTGTCACTTGCCAACTTCCACTAGTTTGGAATTGTATTGAAAATAAATACTCTTATTTGCCTTTCAAAAAATTACTATTAATTGGGATTATTCTGTTATTTGTGTGATGATCTGCCATATTGAATTTTCTTCTTCATTTTTCTTGCGGTACCTATATTGCTTGCATAAATAAGAAACAAAGCATTTAATAATAAAGTTAAATGATTGAGTTTGAAGTGGTCAAGGAATTTATACAGACAGAAGGGTCATTTAAATGCTTGCCTTTGTATTTAGCACCTTTTGCCAATACCTTCATCTTCAAACAAAAATGATAAATGTGAAAACAAAAAGATATACAAAACGAAAATTTACACACAACTTTCTCATTTCACATATGATTTTGCTTCAGAATCCATCGTCATATTTGATCATATTGCAGCAAGACATGTAATCCCAGTGCCTATTGCAGATTTCTTTTTCCTGTATGCTAACAAAATAGTAATTGTATTCAGGTAATAAATAGTTTCCAATGAGTTCTGTGATTGCGATGTCAAGATTAAAGAACCAAATAGGCACTGGAATCTTGATACTATCTGGGTTACCATTAGTCCCTTCCAACCATTCTTCAAGTTTGGCTTTTTTATCTGCATTAAAATTATCATAATTTCCTGAAGATGTTGGTAAATTATGATGTGATGAGCTGACAATGGCGACTGCCTCTTCCTTTCTTTATTTTTCTTCTTCTTCTAAGCTTATCTGCAATTCATCAGTTTCCATGTCCTTCCGAGAAGAATTAGTACTAACAGATGTCAATACAAGAAAATAGACCTTTAACGTCGAAAAATTTTGTCACTAAAAGTCAAAATTTCGACGCTAAAGGTCTTCTGCATCGAGGTAAAATTTTGACGTGAAAGTTTGGTCGAGGAAGATATTTAGCGTCAAAAATCGATTTCAACGCTAAAAAATATATCTTCAGAGACGAAATGTTTTGTCATTAAAAGTAAATACTTTTAGCGTCGAAATTGATTTTTGACGCTAAATACCTTATTCGACCAAGCTTCCGCGTCAAAATTTTATTTCGACACAGAAGACCTTCAGCAACGAAATATTTTGACGCTAAAGGTGAAAATAATAATAATTAATTCGTTATAATTATTTTTAAAAACTAATTATAAGAAAATTGACATTACAAATTAATTTCAAACTAAATTTCATTACAAAAGTAATTAAATTTTTAGAAAACATAAGAACATCATTACAAATTTTTATAAAAAAATTATAACAATGATATCTTTATTGATATAAAAATAAAATAAAAAATTTTTTCACAACAAAAAAACATAAAATGATAAACTACAATCTTCACTTTCATCTTCACTATCATTTGTTTTTCATTTTCTCCACCATCTTCATTTCCATCATTTCTTCATCTTCATATTCTCCTACAAAAAATAAAATAAAATAAAAACATTGGATGTTAACATAAAATACAAAAAGTGAAATAAAACCCTTAAGGAAAAAAGAATAAGAGAGAAAAAAAAGAGTATGATAGAAAGAAAGTGAGAATAGAAGAAATGAAAGAGGAAATGAATTTATAGAAAAAATAATAATCTTTAGCGACGAAAACCGAGTCGCTAAATGTCCTAAAATAGCGAGAATTATTTCTGCCAAAATTTTGATATTCAGCGTCAAAATTTTTGACTTTTAGCTTCGAAAATGTGTCGCTAAATATCAAAAAATTTAAATATAATTTTATTAGGCGATAAATTCAAATTTTAGAAATTGAAAATTTTAAATTTACCCTTTAGCGTCGAAATTAAAATTCAGCGCTAAAGGTCTATGATTTAACGTCGAATTAAATTGTTCGACGCTAAATGATATTACTTTTTTATTTTTTTAATATTAAAAAAAACTCTCGTTTTCTAAAATTATATTTAATTTTTGACATTTAGCGTCGAATTTATATTTCGACGCTAAATGGTAGACCTTTAGTATAGAAATTTAAATTAGACACTAAAGAGTTGACCTTTTAGCGTCAAGAGAGTTGTTCGACGTAAAAGGTCTACCTTTTAGTGTCAAAATTAAATTTCGATGCTAAGGATTTGGACAGGTCCATTTTCTTGTAGTGTGTAACTAATAGTGGTGGAGAAGGATATGGTAGTAGCTTCTCCCCTTGCAAATAAATAAGGAATCCTATGAGTAAAATGGTTCTAATTAACAATAAAAAAAAAACTTCCTAAATTAAATTATTCCAGTAATAAAAATAATCTTCCTAATTGAAAATCCTCATCACCCATTTCCTAATAAACCTCTGATAGGTACTGTTCTTATAGTTCCCACATCAAACATCTTCGTTTTGTATTTGGTTTGCATCCACAGCTCCATCATTAGTCAAGAGCTAATCTTATCTAATCTTATTTACATACATTTTTATCTCCTTTTTTATGTGATGTTGTCACGTGGCATTGTAGAAGATTGAGGGACAAAATTGAATTGAAATTTAGTTAGAAATATTTCATTTAAGTCCATCTTTAATATGGAAGGGATAAATTATTTTAATGATTCTAACTATTTCTCTTCCTAAAAAAATTATTTTCATACTTTAAATCTGCTTTTAATATATTGAACTCATTTGACCTTTGATGTATATAAATGCATATCATATATACAATGAATGATAATACTTGGAAATTAAAAAATAAATTGATATATAACTTCAAAGTTACTTATTAAATATAGCTTCAATAATGTGTGTGTGTATAGTTGGTCGCTGATGCTGATCAACACCACACACAAACTCTAATCAATAAACACTTGATGTTCAATATCAATCCATGCTTGAGCAATAATGGTTTTCTTCCTTTTATGTTTTAATAATTGGTACAGCTTCAATTATAGCTATTGGTCATTCAGAAATAACCATTGAGAATATGAAAAATGTTAGAAGTGAATATAGATGTTCATAAATCTATTAATGGTAATGAGGACATAAGTGGTATCATATATAAATAACTACAACGAGTGTTCATGTAATAAAAAATAAAAATCACATCAATGCGCAGGTCGAAATCAACTTATTGTAATTAGGAATGGCAAAGTTCCTTGTGGGGATGAGGCTGCGCGGGCTTGGTATTTTAGGGATGGGTAATAGGATAATTTTCTGTACCCGTTGGTTGGACAGGTCAGATATGGATATTTTCATATCAGTTAAAATAGAGGTAAAATCTTCGTGTGAATTGGAACCCGTATGGAGGCCTGGAAGGGTCAGGTATGATAGGGGCGGATAAAATGACAATTTTTATACCTATTGATTGAACGTGATAGATACGGATATTGACATTCCCGTACCATAGTCGGCATGTTGTATTCCCTAATGATAACATATTAATGGAATATATGGTGAAGTTAAGAGTTCAATGGTGGTTCTGTTTTGTTGGAAAACAAAGGCAGCATAGTGGTTTTCTTATTTTATAAATATTTGCGCAACAAAGGTTTTCTTCTTTTATTTAATAATTGCTACAACTTCATTAATCGCTACTGATCGTTCAGAAATAATCGTTAAGAATATGAATAATGTTGAAGTGAACATAAATCTATTGATGGTGATGAGTTCATAACTACTATTTAGTTCATTGTCCTTTCGATCATGAACTGAACCACGGCTCCTAGTAACTGGTCGACAGAAGCAAGTTCTTCTCATCTCAAAATTGAAAGTTGATTTCTGGGTTAATCCTCTCTTGGTTGTTTCTGTTGACATTTGATCGCGATTTTCACATGTTACGTAAGTGCATGTATCGCTCAAGTAGTACAAAAAGTATCGATCACACGAGAACTTATTACCTAAGTAACTAATTAATGAAGCTAACAACCTACAAATATCTAATTGGAATTTGAATGTGATTGTTGGTTAGATTTTGATTATAACTAAAGCAAATAAATAAAATTATGATAGATTCCAAAGATTATCAATGATGAGAAAACATCCGGGATTGTGAATCCCCCAATATTATTCTAAAGATGAATTGATTCTCCTATACTTATTAACCTGGAACACTAAGATATCCACAAGCCTCTTTCGATGGTCAAGTGCAAATATTCAAAGTGACTTAATTAATTATATTTCTATGTTAACTAAGAAACTCAAATTCATTAAGGTCAAGTTCCAATTATGGCTACACCCGTCCTACAGGTATATTTCTATCTTGGAAAGAAATCTCTAAAATGAGATCGTGTGCTATTGAATCTAAAGCTAAACCTAAAATCTCTTTGTCAAGTTCATCTAAGTTTACCATATCAATCCTATTGGTGATCAAACAATAATAAGCATTAAGATCTAGATTCAATAACAAGCCAAATCATCACACAAGATATAAAGAAAATTCAATTTATAAACTCATAAATATAAGGTTTCATCACAACCCTAGATTATAAATCTAGTTACAACACATTGCTGGGATTACTAAATAAATAATCAAAGTTAAACAAAACATCATAAAAGAGAAGGAAATAATAAATTCTATTGAAGACAACGGTTTTCCTCTTCCTTGATGTTGAATCTCGGTGCTATGCTTTGCTTGATGAGCCTTGCTCTCTCTCAAAGTTCACCTTGGAAGCTCTAAAAGTAGGGTTTGGAATGAGATCTCTTATATAGGGGGTTGTGGTTCCTTCTTGAGTACACTTCTTGACAGCGTGGAAAACATAGGCGCTATGATCGATTTCTCAGACGGTTAAGTCTTTGTTGAGAAAACATCGCTCTGATACCAATTGAAATTACCTATAAGCACTAGCAACAAACAATCTCTATATTCCCAATAGTGGGGTGAATTGGCTTATGGCCTAAATATGTGGAAATTAAATTCGTTGTTGATTTTAACTATATTTACCGATTAAGCTTAAGGTCAATTTTCTCTGTTGGAATAAATTACCTATATGCAAGTTTCTAACCAATATTCATGTAATAAATAAAACTTACGATATGTAAAGAGTTTAAGGAATAGAAAAAATGACACCGTGATTTATAGTGGTTCGGCCAACAGTGCCTACGTCCACTTCCCCAAGTCGCGCTTGAAGCTTTTCACTATCAATTGAGTTTTTACCGTGGCTCACCCGCAACAAAGAGTTTTACACAAGGTTCACTCCAAACCTTTATACTTTGAGTTTTAGATAAAGGCTCACTCAAAAACCTCAAGTATGGGTTTTGTTCGTAGACTCACTCAACAATCTTTACAATATGAGTTTTAGATAGAGGCTCACTCATAAACCTATCACAAATGTTTGAATAAAAAGATTTACAAACACACTTGAGTACTCACAAAGATAATGAAGATTCTAAGTGTGAGTTGCTTACCCAATTTTTCTAAGCTTACTACAAAAGATTAAGAAGGTGTAGTGTGTGAGCTTGATGTATGAGAGTGTATGATTATAAAGGTTAAAGAAAACTCTCTATTTTTTCCTTAGTGTAATTTATATGAAGGTTGTCTAACATTGCAAAAATGAATTGGGGCTCAATTTATAATGAAATGTAAAGCAACCCCAACTTTCTTGTTTGAGATTGGTATTCCAGTCTCTGACACCGATATCCCTGTCTCTAACGGATATGTTACCGCTTGAGAATCCGCCTGTTAGACCGATATGATGGCCGGTATGAAGATCAATATGCTTTGTTCCGTTCCAGTAAGTATGCAGCATGCAGGGCTAACCGGTATAGGCATTGGTATGAAGAACGATTTAGGTCATGCCAATTCCAGTAAAGAACTAGCTGTTAGGCTCAACGGTATGTGACCAATTTGGAGACCGGTTTGGTATGTGCCTGTTCCAATGAGTGTGAAAAACAGAGTATCTCACCAATATGGAGACCGGTAAGGGATTAGTATGCCGGTCTCTGTACCAAAAATGCAGATATGAATGTTTTAAGGCATTTTGTACATGAATCTAATGCATCTAAGTGAATGTGCATGTATCATATGAGCTTAGGTACTTGAATAAAAAATTAACAATATATTTTAGAGCCCTAAGCTAAGACTTCACATAAATTCTTCAATATGCACCAGTCTTCACATTCTTCGCTCTTCACCACTGTTATGCTTCGACATTTTTTGGAATGTCTCGCTGTTGTACGTCGAAGACTTCATTCCTGTTGACGTCATCAAAATTCATCATGCGACTGGTCACTAACAATCTCCCCATTTTTGATGATATCAACTCCCATTAAAACTTGCAAGCTCTGAGAGTCCAAATGATTCATGATTATGCTCCCCCTCAATATTAGCTCCCCCTCAATGTATGTCTTCAATATACTGTTATAAAAACTTAGACAAACACATTAAAACACATATGTTCCCCCTTAATACAAGGGTGAGGGTTATACAAATTTTAATCTTATTTCTAATGATTTCTCCCCCTTTGACATTATCAAAAAATGGAGAAGCAAAAGATTAAGTCTAAAAGAGATACAATTTACTATGTGCATTATCAAATATGATACCAAAATTAAGCACTTTTAGCATTTTCCCTTTGTAACAGCCCGAAATTATTTTACCCATATTTTAATTTGTGGTTTTTATTGAGTGTGTTGGAAATTTAGGGGCTAGATTGTTAGTTTACAAAAGTTGGATTTAAATAAGGTTAGAGACAAGTTGAGGGGTGGAAAATGTTATTTTCCATGTGAGTGTATAAAAAATACCTAATTGCATCCCTTCTTTCCACTTTCCAGCCACCAAAGAGAGAGAGAAAGTAACAGGCATGAGAGAGAAAAAAAGAGAAAAAGAAAGGAAAAAAGAGAGAAAAAGAGAGAGACTTGTTCCGATCCATCCGATCTAAAGCCGACTTCGACCGAGTCTTTTAGAAAAATGTAGCTTTTGACGAGAGGATTATTTTGGTGGTGATTTCATATCAGGGAAACTCCCAATTTTCATATAAATCTCAGGAAGAACTTTCAATGGTTTTTCTTGATTTCCCGTTGATCCGGAACTCCGATTGACAAAATGTCAGCGGCATTAGAATCGGGAGGGGGAGACAAATGCTCGACCATAAAAAAAATTAGACTCCGGCCTGCGCATGGTGCTCACACGTGCCTTGCGCAATGGTACGTGAGGCCCACGCGTGGCCTGGACGAGCGGTGCTTGTGGGCCACGCGCCGGACATTTTATTCCTGCCGACTTTCCAAGTCTTCCTCCGTGATTTCCCGACTATTCCGAGTGGTAACGGACCTCCGAATCTTAATTTTCATGTAATTTGTCGTTATTTTCGGTTTATGCATGTTATATGTTTCGAAACGTAAATAGATTTAAAGTATGATTAGTTTACATGCTTAGGCCATATAAATGATTGTCGTGTGGTTAGAAGTGAATGAAAAATTTAATTAGAGACTATGGTCGAGTAAGATTGTGTGTGAGAAATTATTATGAGCCCGAGATTTGGGTTAGTAATGTTGAATTGAATTGTGGATGTGTATTGGGAATAGAATTTGAATGTAAGTTAATCATTATAGGTTGTATAATGAAAGTCCGTATTCTAGACGGAACTTTACTGAAATTTCGATAGGATTACGAGAGCAACCGAGTCACTTTTCCTTGCATATTCTTTCATCTATTCTAGTTAGGATTACGTTCTTTATCATAAATTCTTTTGTCTCTTCAGGTGATCGTGATATCGTAAGCGGGGACAGTCCTGCTGCATAGTTCTTTTCTCTGTAGTCAGCTCGTCAGGTGCGTGGATAAGCTTGTAACATTGATGTTTTCCAAAGTATATAGTATGTATATTTTCTTAAATGAATTTTCAAGGTAATGCATTAAATGATTTTGTTTTTAGAGAGTTTATATTTTTCTATAAAAGTATGGATCGAATATTGATTATGTTGAGATCATGTGTTTGTGATATATTGAGAAACTTGCATGATTTGAGATATATGAGCATGTGTTTTAGAAATAATTTTTATGCTAGGATGCACTCCGTGTGCTTATACGTGCCAGATTATTTGCCGTGAGACAAGGTCTCATGTTGCCAGTTTTGCTATGGATGCCAGTTATTGCCGTGAGGATGCCCCATGTTGCCAGTTTTGCCATATTGTCACGAGGGTGCATATAGATGAATGAACATATATATTTTACAGAGTATTCTCGTGCAGAATGGGGTTTATGAGAAATGAGATTTATGATTTCAAGTAAATATTTGATAAATAGATTTAATGATTTATGTATTTATTTATATTATGAAAGACTTATTCGATCCACATTGTTACTTGTTTATCCACGACAGTAAGCTATGATCCATTGCACTAAGCGTGAGCTTACCCATTTATTTAATTTTACAAGTTTAGCAGATTAGTATATCATTCATTTATCGTCTGCTGTTCATCATCATTTCCTGCCAGTAGAGAAAGGTTGTGCCAACAGTAGAGTGTCTTGTTATGTTTTGGGATTATAGTTCTAGATATGTCATTTTTAGGGGAATTATTATTTGGTTATAAGCATTGAGCCTTTATTTGATACTGAGAATATTTATTTTTCTTCATGGATATTCTCTTGTCTTGGATCATGGAGATCCTATTTTTATGATGATATTTTCAGTTTAAATTTTTCCTTTGTTTTGGAGGATTAGTCCATATTATAGGGGAAACTTTGTCCGTTTCAAGTCACCGTCTCACCCCTACCCTACTTAAGGGGACATGTGTGACATTTAATGGTATCAGAGCCAGGTTCAAAGATTCTTTAGACATTCATTTTTCATAATTATTTATTCTATGTCTATTAGTGGTTGACATCTTTTATGTGTTTTCAGATGCCTCCGCGTTCCAGATTTCGAGGTACAGGTCGAGTCCGTACTCGTAGGATAGAAAATGTTGGCCAACCTTATAGGGCACCTCCAGTTGATGAGGAGGTTAATTCTTATGTCGGGGTAGGGAACTCTATTTGTAGGAGTTTCGATAGCCTCCGTTTTCAGAAATAGTACCCCAGTTCATCATCCTCCTAGCAGTGATGTTCCTTCAGCCTCTACAGAACCTCAGGGAAATATTCCATCACCTCCACAACACCCTCCACCTCCTCCAATGAATCAAGGTTATCCTACACCTCCCATAGGATTTTATTCTCCACCTTATTATTCTCCTCCGCCAGCAGGTGTTCCTCCGAATGTTCCTCCTGGTTCTTACACTTATCCGTATTACTACCCTCTAGCATGGGGTCATGATCCAGCTCAGGTAGCTCCTATAGTTAATGAAGATAATATTACTAAAAGAGTGAAAGAAAATGGAGCTGTTGAGTTTGATGGAAAAAATGATCCCATAGTAGCTGGGAATTTCTTAGACAGAGTTGAGAAGGCTTTTGAGCTGATGAGATTGACTGATGAACAGAAATTCCACCATGTGTATCGACTTTTGACTGAACAGGCTGATAAATGGTGGAAGAGTGTAAGGGGTAAATTTTCAGAGGCCAATATGTTGACTTGGGAGAAGTTCAAGAGGGAGTTCATGGGCAATTATATGAATTCTGATTTTATAGATGAGAAGAGAAGAGAATTCTACAGGTTGACTCAGGGTAACTGTTGTGATATTTTTATATCGTACCGCAAGTGTACGGTGTCAAGTTTTAGTATAAATGAGTTTATAGTGTCGAACCCACAGGGATTGCGTTAACTCGCATTAAGTACTACAATTGATAATCCTAACTTTATTTAGACGATAAATAATAAAGATTTTTAATAAATAAATAAAATATAAAAATATTTAGATAGGAGGAACTAATACAATAGAGATTCTGGATCCTGATTTCACCTAGCTGCCGCCTATGTATTTGTTATGACAATTAATCATTGTTCAGTTATATTATTTATAAGTCAAGTTTCCGTAAATATCCACTCACTCTCTCGAGCATCAGTGAAAATATCATCAACTACAGACTTCGATATCTCCATAAAAATCCAATAGTTAACAACTCATTACGCTTTGTGATTCTATATTAACGACTTCAAAGGACTACAGATTCTCTCGAACTCTATAAAATCCTAGGCTATATTCTCTAGATCTATTCAAAATCCCCTATCTCGAGTGATAGATTCTAAACATTCATCATCTTTAATTGTGGCCAATAATCAAGAAGCATTAAACTCAAAAGAATATAAATAAATTAATAAAACTTCATAACAAAATTGATAAACAAAATACAAGGTTCAAGCATCGATTACATCATTTCTTCTTTTTGCTTTCAATGCTAGATTTTTCTTCATTACTTGAAATAGCATCATCTCTTCTTTTTGCTTTCAATGCTAGATTCTTCCTTGTTCTTTTCTCATCTTCCTCATTTTGATCCATTTTGATCTTCAATTCATATTCAAGCAATTTTCTGACCAAATCATCTAGCTTCAAAGTGTTCATGTCGTTTGTTTCTTTGATGGAGGAGGTGTAGCTTCTGTATTATTTTAAGAGTGACCTAAGTATTTTCTTTACTTGATCAGTTGGTCCAATGATTTTCCCCAAAGCACCTAGATGGTTTATAATGATTGTAAACCTCGAAATCATGTGATCAATCTATTCCCCAGATTCCATTTTGAAACTATCCAATTAACACATGAACCGGTTGATCTTTGATTCCTTCACTAAGCTTGTGCCCTCATTGACCATTTCTAGAGACTTCCATAGCTCATGTGCATTTTGAAATTCCGGAAGCTTGTTAATTTTACTATGATCAATGGCACATATGAGATGATTGAGTGCTTTAGCATTTGCGGAGCCTTATGCAAGTTCATCATCGGTCCATTCAATATGTGGCTTAGGAATCTCCACACCATTACTATCCCTATTCATCGGTATTCTTACACCCTGAGTGATCACATTGAAGGATTATGTATCTATGGCTAAAATGTACTTAAGAAACCTCATCTTCCAATAATTATAATCAGTTTCGTTGAAGAATGAAGGTCTTGTAATTGAAAATCCCTCGGTAAGATTTTATGAGTTGCTTATAGAAGCCATGATCGATTTCTCGGACGGTTAAGTCATTGTTGAGAAAACCTCGCTCTGATACCAATTGAAATTACCTACAAGCATTAGCAACAAACAATCTCTATATTCATAATGGGGTGAATTGGGTTATGGCCTAAATATGCGGAAATTAAATTCTTTGCCGATTTTAACTATATTTACCGATTACGCTTAAGGTCAATTTTCTCTATTGGAATAAATTACCTATATGCAAGTTTCTAACCAATAGGCCTGTAATAAATAAAACTTGCTGATAAGTGCATGAAAATGTACTTTGAACATCACTAATTCAGCTTTAGTATCAAGTATTTAATCTTAATTGTTGTTTATTTTATGTTTTATTATTAGGAAGCGATGGAACATGTATCTTGGAGCAATTATACTTGTTTTGGGACCATACAGACGCATTGGAAGCACGCGGGAAGAGCAAAACGAAGAAAATATAATTCCAGAAAAACTATCACGCATCGCGACGCCCAGTTCCTGGCGTCGTGACGCGACCTCAGAATGCATACACATAGAAAAATCCCAAGAGTTATGCACCGCAGTGCCACTTTTCGACATCGCAGTGCTGTGATAGCTCCCGAGATACTTAATTAGGTCGTATTTTATGAGCATATAGACCCCAGAACTTCCCTATATATACCTAAGATCATCCAAAGCCCTAAAAGGGTAGAAATACACAACAAAGAGTTGAAGTCACATATTTGAGAGAGAAGAACGAGGAAGATTCAGGCCAAATAGGATGCTTCTGCAATTGTTATAAATGTTCACGTTGGACGTACAACACTCGTTGTCGTTCTTTAGGAATGGTGTCTGACAATCACGAAGATAAAATTCAATTCATTAGAGATGGCTTGAGTAAGGAGTCTTTAGATGATATATCATTGACTCTTGAGACGCATTATAGTGGACATGTGCATCGAATAATTCACAATTTACATACACAATTTTAAAAAAGAAAGACAATAATATAGTCTCGAGAATCTGACTTTAAAAAACCCGATTTGCCAATTTTTAAGAAAATTGGATGGGAAGCCTATCCTCGACCCATAGAGGACGTTCAAGCCGTTACTGGACGTAAAACCAGAGGACAATATAAGCCATAATCACAGCTATCAGTACATATTGTTTTAATTTATTGCTTTGATTTCCTTTTCTTTAAATTACTGTTTTGATTTACTTTACTATTACCGACAGTATCTAAACTTTTTGACTTTCATGATCTATTTTCCTGACAATTATCATTTGCAGGTACTAGTGCATTTATTACTCACTCTTTTCAGGATTTATAAATTCATCTCGTCACTTATCTCTTCAACACATCCAGATAAGAGAGAGAACAAAAATGGCGACAACTTCAAGAAAACGAGTCACTAATATCTATGTGTTTTGTGGAACTTGCTCTGAAACTAAAGCAGAATTTGTTGAGGCTGCAAAGAATTGGGTAGAGTTATGGCGGAAAGAAACATGCACTTAGTATATGGCGGTGGCAATCTTGGATTAATGAGATATGTTTCAAAGATCGTTCAAGAAGGTGACAATCAAGTTTTGAGAATCATTCCAAAACCTTTGGCAGATGAAAATCTCATTAGAAAATAAAATGGAGAAGAATGCATTGTCTCAGGTATATCTGAAAGACTTAATGAAATGATCAATCATGCTGACACTTTTATTGCTTTACTAGGTGGGTTGGGCAAGTTGGAAGAAATATTAACAATTGTGTCATGGGCGTACTTGTACATTCACCAAAAACTCATTGGACTGTCTAATGTTGATGGATTCTTCGATTTTCTTTTTTGTATTTCTTGAATATGCTAAAAGAAATGAGTTTATTTCAAAATCGGTAAAATATATCTTCCTAACTGCAAAAAAAGCTGATAATTTAATTGACCAACTCTTAGCTTATGAACAAAAAATCGACCATATTATTTGCAAGTTGAGCTTGTCCAGTAACGATCGTGGCAAGAAGTGCAAAGTAAACTTGGATCGTAATCTATAATCTTTTTTTTTCAATTTTCAATTCCACACTAATCAGGTGATATCTTCTAAACTCTACTTCTTATTTTTTGTAGACATTGGGGACAATGTCTCAATTTGGTCGGGGGGAGGGGATTAGTTGACAAGATAAATTTTCATTTTTTATGTTTTGTTGCTGTGTTTTTCAAAATATAATAATAATAATAATAATAATAATAATAATAATAATAATAATAATAATAATAATAATAATAATAAAAATAAAATTTATGTTGTTTTTACTTTGTTGTTATTTTGTGTATAAAAATATATATTTATATATATATACACACAAACTAACAACAAATTTTTGACTAACCAAGTGAAATTGTTGTTCAGAGGTGGCTGTGTAAGGAGTTTTCACTCTTGAGAAGCATCTAAAAATAATTCGTAATAAGTTATTTTTATTCCTTTATTTTTTGAATTATTTAAATTTATGAATTCTCCATAATATTGATTAAATTTGATCTTTATATACTCACTAGTGTGTGCCCGTGCATACGGTACGATGTTACAGAATTTACAAAGAGATTGAGATTCTGTTATTTAATTTGTTTATAATGAAATGATATTATTTTTTAATTAAATGATTTATTCCTAAATTTATTTGGTAGTTTTCATTTTCTATTAATAAATGATTTTATTCTTTAATTTATTTGGTAGTTTTCATTTTCCATTTTTATAGAGATTCTATAATGAAAGGATTCTTTATCAGCCATTAGATTATAATGAAATGATCTGAGCCGCCAATTAAGCCACATAAAGATAGCCTTTGGATACATTATCTTTCTTAATCCTAATAATCTGTTACATTCTCTTTTCCCCAACACCATTGTACTTTATAATAAGGGTTTGACAGATATTATCAACAACATGGTAACATATGATCATGTGTGGTAAGTGAAAATTTTATAATAATTAGTTCTCTAATTTGTTGGATATAACACCTAAAGACAGTGAAATTAGTATTTTGATAATAAAAAAAGAAATTAATCATGCTTTTATTTAGTAACCGGACATCTCGCCTCAACAAGCAGTGATTATTCTCATAAAACGATAAAGCTTAATTTAGTTTAATAAAAAAATGATAAAGCTTTTACTCAGTAACAGTACATCGTGTCTCAGCAATCGGTGATTGTTTGAGTAAAACAATAAAACTTGATATAAATAAGTTCATGAATAAGTTCATTTTCGTAACCTCTTTAACTCGAGCAATTAAGTCCGTAGAAGTGTCTTAACACTTAGTGCCCTAAGGCCAATTGGTCTGGCACTGGCCCAAAGCTCGTTACAAGGGTTAAAAAGAAAGCTTAAGGAAATCAGGTACTTTTTTAAATAATATTTTGTATATTTTTATTATGTATTTTTATTTTTTTAAGTAGGTCAAATACTGATTCAGAAGCTCGATAGGAAAAACCAGACTCGGAATGGGCAAAAACTGAATTTTAGCTAGCGCGTCGCGAAACATAAGGTTGTAGCGTCGCGATGCGCCCATGAATACAAAGAAGACCGCAGCACTGACTAGAGCGTCGCAACGCGCAGGGCTTTACCGTCGCGACGCCCTCATCTACCGACACGTGTCAACATCTGACATCAGCATCGCGACGCACAAAGACCCGACGTCGCGACACGATGACCTTATTTTTGCCTATAAATTGAAGGCTTCAACAGAAGGAAATTTCATACTTTCTTTCCGACTTCTTTATAGATTTTGGAAGACAAGGACTTGTGTATTTATCTACCCCGGACTTACCGGGTTATTTTTATTACTTCGACACTCTTATACTTGGGAGTAAAGAATCACTTTTTGAACGTGTCACTACGGACACCTGAGGCTCCAAATGTTACGCAGGTTTTCATGCTATCATTCCTCAAAGATGCAAGTTATTGGATATTAACGTTCCTGCCAAGGGGTTTGATAATGACACTGATTGGTGTGCCACAGGGGGTGCGTGTTTTTCTCACATACCTTGCATCCCTTCATGCATTCTTATCACGAGTATTTCACAGGAATATTAACATGTCTTTCGCGTTCAAATAATAAAAAAACATAATGAACAATTTTTTATTAAAAATGGGAAAGTTTTATTCATATTTAGGGGATCTACTGCCCTTCTTACCACTCTTTGAGGGTCATATTAAGAGAGACTTTATTGAAAGCATTTCCTTTGCATCTCTGAACAATTCTTAACGATGTCCTTCTGAACCAAGTTCTTCCCCTGCATCTCTGAACAATTCTTAACAATGTCATTATGAACCAAGTATTTCCTCCGTATCTCTAAACAATTCTTAATGATGTTCTTCTTAACCAAGTTCTTTAGAGAACTAGAAAACTAGTAGATCGATCAACATCCATAATTTATCTAGGAGGAACTTGTTTAACGATAGCACTGATGGGTAAAAAATCCATCAATCTCCAACTCCTAACATTGCATTTCATTCAACCATTTCATCTTAGATGGAGACTTTTGACGATGTTTCTCCACTCGCTTATTCATATTCAGAAGATCCACTGCCCATCTTACAACTCTTTGAGGGTCATTCCAAGAAAGGCTCTGTTGAAAGTATTTCCTCGGCATCTCCTCATTCAGTCAGATGTCGTTCAACTATTCTGAATGATAGGTGTCTGGTGATCTTGCCATTCTTACATCCACTCTTCTACCAATTCTTCCTCAATTTTATGGCTTGTGGCGGGCAGCAATGTAAAAACTCCAAACGAGTTTGGAGTTTTATTCTTTCCATCTCCTGCCATCGTCTTAGTGTGTTTGCTGCTTTTTGTACTAAATCCTCACAGACGAAGTCAACTGTTGACGATTATTTTCCATTCCAGGAGTAATTCGGAAAAAACTACTCCTCGAACAAACCTACCCAAACAGTGAATTCATTTGGTTAGTTAAGAACCAAAGCAAAATTTAGCAAGCGATAAATAAATCAAAGAGAAAAGAAATGATTTAACGTGGTTCGGTGGAATGGATCCTTGTTAGTTCCAGTTTTATTGGCTTATATCCGTGACAAAACAAGTTCAGTTGAGTTGTAAACTGTCGTGAAGATTGGTATACAATTGGACTGGTTTTTCCTGCTGTGCTTCTGACTTCCGTTAGTGCTGCGTTCTTCCTCTGGTTCGAACATCTGCGTTATTGCTGCGTTGGCCAACAGGTTCGAACCTTGGCGTTAGTGTTGGGTTTGTTAATTAGTTCGAATGGGTTGCGTTAGTGTACCGTTCTAATTTGGGTTCGAACGAGAGCATTCCAGTGAGTAGTCGTTCGATTCTCGTTCATTTGGGGTTCGAACACTGTCATTCCAGAGAGCTCCCGTTTGAGTCTCGTTTCCATTTCATTCGAACGGCTTTTACAGTTTTCACCGCGTTCGAATCACGTTCTTCATGCGTTCGAACGGATAGCGCATTTTCTGTTTTAATGATGCGCCCTTTTTAACCTGTTGGTGCCCCTTCTAAACCCTACATATAAAAAGAATGCTCAGCCCCCAATTCTGTGGAAAAAACACATTACCCAAGAGCCCTTGCCTTGTTTTTCCCTTTAGTTTGAAAATCTCTCCCTAAGATTATATCTTATTTCTTGAGTGATTTTCTTGTTTATTCAAATGACACCATACACACATAACTACCTGTTAGATTGAATCCATTGAGGCTTCAGAAGGTTTGAAGGAAGTTGCTTGGTGCATGCTCGAGGAGTTCCTTGGGTGATTATGGTTGTGGGTTAAGAGTCGGCAAAGTTGTTGCTCTAGGTCTTTTCACCATCTCTGTAAGTTTTTCTCTTATAGTGGATTTGGGTGGTAGCCTATACCCGGAGTGGTTTTTTACTCTAACGAGTTTTCCACTTCGTAAACAAATCTCATTGCCTTCTTTTACTTTCACTGCCTTTTTACTTGTGAGATATTTGTTTTGTGTTTGAAGTAATTTATCTTATCTTGGTTGATTATTCTTCCATTGTGTGTTCTCTATTCGAAACGTGTTTTGAATAGTGTAGAAATTTTTATTTCCGCTTGTTACACCTATTCCCCCCCATAGGTGTGTTGGGTCAGAACTTTAGTATTTTCAATTGGTATCAGAGCTTGACATCGATCCTTGACCCTTTTCCTAATGGAAAGAAGTCAACCTTGAACTGCCCCCCATTCTTTGATGGGACTGAATATTCCCATTGGAAAGTTCGTATGAAGGGATTCCTAAAGTCCCTAGACGAGAGAGTTTGGATGTCGGTGGAGTATGGATGGAAACCACCTGTTGTTACTGTAGAAGGAGTTACCTCTCCAAAAGACAAACTCTCTTGGTCCAAGGATGAGTTTGAGGAGTGCAATAGGAATAGTAAAGCACTCAATGCTATACATGGCGCAATTTGTACGTCTGAATTTAGAAGGGTTTCTATGTGTGAAGTTGCTAAGGATGCTTGGGACATTTTGGCAACTGTTCACGAAGGTACATCGTCCGTCAGGAACAATAGATTACAAGATCTAGCCACTAGATTTGAAATGCTAGGATGAAAGAGGATGAAACCTTTGATGAATTTTATGCTGAAATAAATGACATCGTCAACTCTAGTTTTAACTTAGGAGAAATTATTCCCACCAGTCGTATTGTTAGAAAAATTCTTAGATCTCTCCCTGAAAAATTTCTTCCTAAGATCACTGCTATAGAGGAGAGCAAAGACGTGGATAAGCTGAAACTAGATGATCTTGTAGGTAATCTTCAAATCTATGAGAGCAAACTTCCTGGTTTTAGAAAGACCAAAAATATAGCCATGAAATCTGTGAAAGTTGAAAAACGTGAAGAGTCTGATGATGACAAAGCTTCATCCCTTTCAGATGCTGACATGGTCATGTTTGTGAAAAGGTTTAAGAAATTCTTGAACCCTAAGAAAAATGACAATAATCCTGATAAGCGGTGGACTGAGAAACCTAGAGACAATAACAATCGGTATAGGACAGGTAGGAAAGATAATAGAGAAGAGAAGGATAAGAAATCTCAATCTATTAGGTGTCATGAGTGTCAAGGTTTTGGTCACATTCGTGCTGAATGTCCCACTTTCCTGAAATCGAAAGGAAAGAAAGCCATGGCTGTGTCTCTATCTGATGATGAAGAAGGAGATGAGGAATATTCTGATGACTCAGAATCAGAAAGAAATTTCTCTCACATGGCTTTTACCTGTAGTGTGGATGGCCTAGAAGAAGAAGGAGCTGTCAACGAAAAGTTGGAGAGATCTGAGTGTTTTGAACCAAGTGACTCTGAAGGTGAGGATGATATTCAGACCGCTTTTACTGAATTGTTCAATGAGAGTTTGAGCATCAAACAGTCAAATGCTGAAATAACCAAACAACTCAGAGAGACTGAACTCGAAAGAAATGAGGCACAATTCAAACTTGAAAAGAATCAGATTATTGTTGCTGATCTCAAAGAAAGAAACAAGGGACTGGAAGCTAGGATCAAGATGTTGGAAAGAGAACTTGAACAGACTCAGTCTAAATTGTCTGCCTTCTCGTGTGGGTCCCAAAAGATTGATCATATGATAGGGCTAGGTGTGTCCTCTGGTGACAAGAGAGGTCTAGGTTATGCTAAGACTGATGACAATAGTGCCTCCTCTTCCAAAACTGTTTTTGTTCCTGCTAAAAACTCGAGTGCCAAACCTGTTAGAGAAGTTTTCCCTAGAATATCAGGTGATCATTCTGTCACCATAAACAACTCTACTGATGATCAGCCAAAAGTCTCTAATGCTCAACCTAGGTTTGTTCCCACATGTCACTATTGTGGCAAAACTGGTCACACCCGACCCAAGTGCTTCAAGCTCAGAAAGAACAACACTAGACCTAGGAAGACCTCTCACCAAAAAGACTCTAGCTCGTTAGCTCAACAGGTTTTTGAACTTGCTCGTCAGACCAAAGTCATTAGTGAAAAATTAGCCCTGTTGACCAGGAACTCTGAATCTAATAAAGATCTCAGACAGGTCTGGATTAGAAAGGAAGAATGCTATGTTGCTCACATAGCCCTCAAGGCTAGGGACAATCAAATGTGGTACCTTGATAGTGGATGCTCCAGACACATGTGTGGAGATAAAGCTATGTTTGCATCGCTCGAAGAAACCATGACTGGAAATGTTACCTTTGGTGATGGAGGAAGGGCACCGATTATGGGTAAAGGAAGAATCTCCTTACCTGGTCTTCCTGTTCTTGATGATGTACTGTATGTGGAAGGACTGACTGCAAATTTGTTGAGTATTAGTCATTTCTGTGACACTGGTCTAGATGTTAGTTTTAAGAAGAAAACATGTTCTGTGTTTAATGGCCAAGGCGAGTGTATTATTAAAGGTCTCAGAACTGCCAACAACTGTTACGGAATCTTCGTTGGTCAATCCTCAGTTTGTAATGCTGTTCATTTAGATGAAATTGACTTGTGGCATCAAAGGTTAGGACACATAAATTACCACGACCTGTCTAAAGTTTCAAGACGAAACCTCATTGTTGATCTTCCTAAATTAGGAAAGAAAGGTAATCCTGTGTGTGGTCCATGTCAATTGGGAAAACAGACGAGAACTAAACACACTAATGTCTCTCACATTCTCACTAAAAGACCTTTAGAACTTCTCCATATGGATCTTATGGGTCCGTCCAAGTCTGAAAGTCTTGGAGGTAAAAAATATATTTTGGTTGTTGTGGACGATTTTTCAAGATACACTTGGATTGATCTCCTACGGGAAAAATCTGAAGCTGCTAAAATCATCCAGATCTTGTGCAGGAGACTGATGATTGAGAAAGATTTGAATATCTCCAGGATTCGGACTGATCATGGTCGTGAGTTCCAAAATTCTAGCCTCGGATCCTTCTGTACCGACAAGGGTATTAAACAGGAGTTCTCTGCTCCTATCACTCCTCAGCAGAATGGTATTGTTGAGAGGAAAAACAGAGTTATCCAAGAAATGGCTCGTGTCATGATTCACAGCAAAGGAATTGCTTTGCACTTTTGGGGAGAAGCTGTGTGCACAGCATGTCACATTATTAATCGTGTTTTCCTGAGACCTGGAACTGACAAGACTCCATATGAAATATGGAATGATAAGAAACCTACTGTCAAATACTTCAAAGTTTTTGGTAGTACTTGTTATATTCTGAGAGATAGAGAAAATCTAGTAAGTTTGATGCCAAAAGTGATGAAGGCATACTCTTAGGGTACTCGCAAAACAGCAGAGCCTATAGAGTGTTCAATAAACGTACTCGTACGGTTATGGAAACTATAAATGTGACTGTGAATGATGCTGAATGCAGCTCTGACAATGATAAGGAATTAGTCCATGTTGTTGACAGGAATGATAAAACTGCTGATATTGGATCCCCTGACAACACGACTGCTCCTGATCGCCCTGAGGGATGCAATTCTCCAGACAATGATAAATCTCGTGAACTGGTCCCTTCCTCTCGTGTTAAGCTGAACCATCCTAAAGAGAATGTCCTGGGAGATGTTTCTGAGGGATTGAGACTTCGTGGGAGATTGATCAATCAATTATCATTTGCTTGCTATGTGTCTCAGATTGAGCCGAAAAAGGTTGAAGAGGCTCTCTTGGAAGAAAGCTGGGTGAATGCTATGCATGAAGAACTAAATCAATTCACTCGAAATGATGTCTGGTACCTTGTTCCTCGACCCAAGAATTCTAATGTGATTGGAACCAAATGGATTTTCAAGAACAAGACTGATGACCAGGGTACCATAACTAGAAACAAGGCTCGTCTGGTGGCTCAAGGCTACACTCAGGTCGAAGGAATAGATTATGATGAGACATTTGCTCCTGTGGCCAGGTTAGAGTCTATTCGTATTCTTCTTGCTGTTGCGTGCAGTATGAAATTCAAACTCTACCAAATGGATGTTAAAAGCGCATTCTTAAATGGCTTTCTTCAAGAAGAGGTTTATGTAGAACAACCTAAAGGATTTGTGGATACCAATCATCCTGACTCCGTCTATAGGTTGAAGAAAGCTCTCTATGGTCTCAAACAGGCACCTAGAGCTTGGTATGACCGTCTCACTGGTTATCTGTTAGATCATGGCTACTCTCGAGGGGGAGTTGACAGAACTATGTTCATTCGAAAGGTCGATGGCATAATCATTATTGCTCAAGTGTATGTTGACGACATCGTCTTTGGTTCACCTCGTGACTCTCTTGCTCATGAGTTTGCCAACGCCATGACTCGAGAATTTGAAATGAGCATGATAGGAGAACTCAGCTATTTTCTTGGGCTTCAAGTGAAACAATTTGGATCTGAGACATATGTCTCTCAATCCAAGTATGCTAGGAACCTTGTCAAACGTTTTGGGTTGGATAGTAAGAAACATACTAGAACTCCCATGAGTACTAGTCTAAAACTTACTAGTGATCTATCTGGCAAAAGTGTGGATCATACTTTGTATCGAAGTATGATAGGTAGTCTATTGTACTTAACTGCTAGCAGACCCGACATCGCTTTTAGTGTAGGAGTTTGTGCTCGTTTTCAGGCTAATCCTAAGGAATCCCATATGAGTGTGTGTAAACGTATCATTCGATATGTTCATGGTACTGTCGACTATGGGTTAATGTATACTGAGAACTCCAATACCGTCCTAGCAGGCTATTCTGATGCTGACTGGGCTGGTTGCGCAGAAGATAGGAAGAGTACCACTGGTGGATGCTTTTATGTGGGTACTAATCTCGTTGCTTGGATGAGCAAGAAGCAAAATGCCGTTTCCTTATCCACGGCAGAAGCAGAATACATGGCAGCAGGGAGCTGTTGCACTCAACTTCTCTGGATGAAACAAATGCTAAATGATTATGGGATCACACAAGGAACTATGACAGTCTTTTGTGACAATTCGAGTGCGATAAATATATCCAAAAATCCTGTTCAACATTCTCGCACCAAACACATTGATATCCGTCATCATTTCATTCGCGAACTGGTTGAATCTAAGATCGTGTCCCTTGAGTATCTTTCTACTGAATACCAACTTGCTGATCTCTTTACAAAACCTCTTGACAACATTCGGTTTGAATTCCTTCGGTCAGCCATAGGGATGTGTATCTTCCCGTAGCTTGTGGTCCTTTCTTGTGTCAGTGTGAGTGAGTCTTTTCTCCTACTTTATCTTTTTTTTTTCTCTTTTCTTTTGTTCTCTGTTTGTTATTTTATTTTTCTTAAATTCAACTCTATAAATGTGTAGCAAATGAGACTTCTATGGCATGGTTAGCGTATACATGTGATCCCGGTGTGTAGAATATATGATTGTGCATGCATGATATGCTTCATTTTTCTTGATGCTCTATATGCATGAGTGTGTGTGATAAAAACCTTTGGTATATCTTGTGCTTGCACCTTCACATACACGTTTTAATTTATCAAGGCTTGGTCGCTTGTATGAGTTTTTGGAATAGCAATCCAATTTCTATCATATCCTGTTTGCTCAATAGTGTGACCTTTGACTAGTTGACCTTGCTATCCCCTTTTTGCAAAAGTAAAAAAAAGGAATAAATTTAAAAAGAAAAATGAGACTCAAGTGCAAAAGAGCCAAAATGGCCAAATTCAAAAGATAAAGGCAAAAACCCTTCACTCGAAAGAGTTGTTAAATATGAGCTCATGATATTTATGGGGTAAATAATATAGCATGCAACCAATGTTGCTTATTTTCAGGTCCTAGTGGTTCTGGGTTTGAAGACATATTTTGTGGACTTGGTTTGATTAGAGATGAGTTTCTGTGGCGGTCTCCAGCTCATAAATTTAAGATCTTGAGCCTTGATTTGTTGTGCACTTTCTTTCTGTTCACGCAAGCGTTTGATATGCCTTAGTGTTTGGATCATATTCATAAGTGTTGTGTTTAGCAAATTGCAAAATGATGCCTGTTGTTTCATGTCATAATTATCATTTTCTTTTCTGGGTATCATTGTAACTGCTCTTCTGCTGTGCACTGTCTTCATTTCGTTGGTGTTTCGTTCTTGTTTTCGTTCGAACTATCTTCGTTGGTGTCTCGTTCGAACTTCGTTCGAACGCCGTGTCGGTATTTAAATACCTTCGTGCGGTTTCTGTTCGCACGATTCTTTCCTCTCCTCTTCCTCTTCTGGATCTTGCTCTTCCTCGCTATTTTCCTCCATTTTTTGGTCAGATCCAGCCTCTAATCCTCTGATTCTCGGCTTCGTCTTCATCATCAAGGTATTTTTCCTCTACTTCTCTTCTGTTTTTGTCTTGTTTCTCAGATCTAGAATCTAGGGTTTCGCTCTTGCGGTTTATTTAGCCTTCTCTCTTGATTGAAGGCGTATGGTGTCTTGTGTTGTTTTTGTGTGTCTTGTGTGGCGTTGTGCATCTCGTTGGGGTGTTTTGTGGCTCGGTCTTACGCCATCGCGTTCGAACGCCCCATGAATTTGCGTTCGAACGTTCTTTGTATTTTTTCTGTGTGTGATCTGCTTTGGGTTGTCTCTTATTTCTGTGGTTCTTGTGTTTCTCTAGATGCCTAAGAAGACCGTTTCTTCAAAGAAACGTCCCCGAGACTCTCTTCCTCGGGATAGTTTTCGCAGTCCCGCAGCTGGTAAACTGTTCGATGATCACTTCTCTCAGCGCAGTCTGTTTCTGGAGCGAAATGTCTTGGTTGATGAACTGCGTGATTCCGGCATTGTACCTCTTTTGGTTAATCGTGGTTGGGGTCCTCTTTTATCGGGTTTTGTTGGTCCGTCGCCTCAGCTTGTCCAGGAATTCTATTCCAACATGGAGGTTGTTTCTACCACCTCTTTTTCCGTGTACATTCGGGGCCACTACCTGGATATCGATCCTTCTGTTCTATCGAGGATTCTGGCTATTCCCGAGGTGCCATACCCTCAGTTCCCCTGGTCCCCTGCTGATGGACCTTCTGATCAGCTCGTCATGGACGTTGCCTCTGGACAGCATCGTCCGTTTGGCGGAGGGACTGTTGTTGTCGCTACTTTGCTGCCGGCCTATCGTCTTCTTAACCGCATTGTATGTCATAATTTATGGCCCAAATCTCATGTCAACACTCAGCCCTTTGCTCGGATTGCGTTCCTCTATGCCATTGAGCAGGGTCTTTCCATCGACATACTCAGTGTGATTGTGCGGGAGATGATACGTATCCGCTCTGCTTCTTATGCTTCCCACACCCTTCCCTATGGGTGTCTCATTCGCCGGATCATCTCGGCTTTGATTCCAGACTTTGTGCATGATCCTCCTCTTCCTCTCCTCAAGCCAATTGGTCGACAGACTGTCTCTGCAGGCGCTGCACATCTTCGTGCTCCTGCTCCTGCTCCAGCTACAGCTCCGGCTCCTGCTCCACCGGCCTCGGGTTCTGCTTCCTCTTCTTCCGCTGGTCCTTCGTCGGATTTCTACCAGCGCATCTTGGATTCCCATGCTACCATTCTCGCTGAGCTTCGCCTGGTCTCCGGTAGCTTATCCGAGGTCCGTTCTTCTGTTCGCCGCCTCGAGGATCAGTTTGCCCGTCACCTGTCATCCTCGCATGCTGTTTCCGATTCCGATGAGTCGTCAGCTAGCTCGGAGTCTGCCTAGTTGTTTTTCTTTTTCGAATTTTTTTGTTGTGATAGGAGGGGTTTGGTCATTTTTGGGTCCTTCTTTTTGTATTTTGTAGACCTGTCCTCTCTCCTTTTTGTAGACGATTGTGATGTACTGCAACATTTAACGTTTATTTATGACATTTGCTCCTTTGCATATTTTTATCATTGTCTTCTTTCATATATGTTTGTGGTTTGTGCTTCATTTGTCATTTCGTGCCAAAAAGGGGGAGACCTTGGTGTTTGGACTCAGGGGGAGCTTTTGGATTCAGGGGGAGATATATGATTTATCTGTTTGTTAATCTCAATGCTTTTCACGGTATTTTGTTGTTTGTGAATGTTTTCAGGCAAACAGGTTATCTGCTGGTGTTTTTATTCCTTCAAGACTCTTGGTTAGGTTTTAGATCGAGTCCATTTGTAATAAGTCTCTGTTTTGATGGTGGACAGTTGACTTTTTGCTTTTTCGGTCTTTTATCGTAGTTCTTGTATTAGGTAGTGTTTTGTCACGGAATGCCAAAGGGGGAGATTGTTAGTTCCAGTTTTATTGGCTTATATCCGTGACAAAACAAGTTCAGTTGAGTTGTAATCTGTCGTGAAGATTGGTATGCAATTGGACTGGTTTTGCCTGCTGTGCTTCTGACTTCCGTTAGTGCTGCGTTCTTCCTCTGGTTCGAACATCTGCGTTATTGCTGCGTTGGCCAACAGGTTCGAACATTGGCGTTAGTGTTGGGTTTGTTAATTAGTTCGAACGGGTTGCGTTAGTGTACCGTTCTAATTTGGGTTCGAACGAGAGCATTCCAGTGAGCAGTCGTTCGATTCTCGTTCCTTTGGGGTTCGAACACTGTCATTCCAGAGAGCTCCCGTTTGAGTTTCGTTTCCATTTCGTTCGAACGGCTTTTGCAGTTTTCACCGCGTTCGAATCACGTTCTTCGTGCGTTCGAACGGATAGCGCATTTTCTGTTTTAATGATGCGCCCTTTTTAACCTGTTGGTGCCCCTTCTAAACCCTACATATAAAAAGAATGCTCAGCCCCCAAATTCTGTGGAAAAAACACATTACCCAAGAGCCCTTGCCTTTGTTTTTCCCTTTAGTTTGAAAATCTCTCCCTAAGATTATATCTTATTTCTTGAGTGATTTTCTTGTTTATTCAAATGACACCATACACACATAACTACCTGTTAGATTGAATCCATTGAGGCTTCAGAAGGTTTGAAGGAAGTTGCTTGGTGCATGCTCGAGGAGTTCCTTGGGTGATTATGGTTGTGGGTTAAGAGTCGGCAAAGTTGTTGCTCTAGGTCTTTTCACCATCTCTGTAAGTTTTTCTCTTATAGTGGATTTGGGTGGTAGCCTATACCCGGAGTGGTTTTTTACTCTAACGAGTTTTCCACTTCGTAAACAAATCTCATTGCCTTCTTTTACTTTCACTGCCTTTTTACTTGTGAGATATTTGTTTTGTGTTTGAAGTAATTTATCTTATCTTGGTTGATTATTCTTCCATTGTGTGTTCTCTATTCGAAACGTGTTTTGAATAGTGTAGAAATTTTTATTTCCGCTTGTTACACCTATTCCCCCCCCATAGGTGTGTTGGGTCAGAACTTTAGTATTTTCACAACCTACGTCCACATATACAAAGGAAATAGAACTTTTATTACCAGCTTGGGTCAAACCGACCCGCCTTATCTCTCTTTAACAGTAAGTTTTTTGCTCTCTTTTACAAGTTGTGAAAATGCTAAAATTGTTAGAAAATAATCATTCAACCTCTCAAATTGAGTCTTCAACCTCTTTATATATTTCGTCTAGATCCACTATTATACCAACTCGTGACGTCAACCACATTATCCTGTCGATGTCTCCCATGCTTCTTACCCCAACCATTCTATAAATAATAGCTCTGTCGTCTGACACAACCACCCTATACCATCTGAACCTCATTATTCCAGCCTTTTTTTGATAACTGTTACACGTTCTGCCTATATGCCAACCTGTATTTCAACTACTCCCACATTGTTCCGTGTGTCTGAGGATAAGCCTCTGGCCTGCTACCATCTAATCAACCTTAAACTTCCATGTAGGGCTTACATCACTCATACATAGGCACGATATTGCAAACCTCATGTATATCCTCGGGTCGGCATACCGAGGTGCTTGATACTGGATCCTCTTCGTCTATTCTTTACAAGATCGGGTCGATATTCCATCGCTTCCTCGTTTTCTCTTTACAAATCCTGTCATTCTTGACAAGTGTTTGAAGGCTCATAAGCCACATTTGCTTTTTCGTTTCAAGTAAAGTTTTTTCGAGTGTATGTGACTGTGTCTTTGTTGGCTCACTCCAAACCTCATTCCCATAGTTATAAGTATAAAAGCATATCTCCTGATAGTTGAGTCAGTCTTCATCTACGTCGATATTACTGAATCTTATCGGGTCGGTTATTAATCTCGACTCGGTCCTAGGCCTTTCTACTCGGCTTCGATCCTAAAAAGGACCTAGGCCCCCAACTTATTAAGTGAAAACCCTTTTATATTCTTTTTGATATTTCAAAGTTTTATTGGGTTTGAAAATCACCATCAAGAACATACGTGTAGAAGAAAAAGGATCCCAAAGACTTCTTATCGGATGCTTTCCTATATTACTTTTGGAAATGGCCGACATAAATTATAATTGCTTTTTCATAAATTATAATTGATAAAGTAACTACTCAAATTAACGTGTTCAAGAATATTCATGACCAAACAAAATGGGCTTAAATGAAAACATATTTACTGATGACACTCATAGTAACTCTAATAATTCAATCTTGGCTGGGATTGAGTTAGTTTAGTTAATAATATAAAAAGTTTTAAACTTTCTCATATGGGTCAGATCGGGAAGCATTTAGTTTCCATTCACATACTATACTTGAATAATTTAAATTATAATGATCATAACAATAATTGTAGACTTTACTATTTAGTCAGCGTGTGTTATGGGGTATGATTAGATTTGAAATAATCTTCTATGGAGATTTAATGGGGATGAAATAGAGATTAAATCATTAACAAAATGTTTTTATATTTTTTTTTTATCTTCAAAACGACGTCGTTTTAAAGATAATTTTATTCACATTTTATCCTAGTTTAGTCTCTTTAGCATTTTTTTTTTTTTGAAAAGTTAAAAATTTCGCTGTCAAACCACCTCACTGAGACTAAAAAGAAATAGATAAAATTCTCGACTGCCTTAAATTCTTACAAGAAATACACCTCTTAAACTCAAACTCAAAATCTTACAACAAAATCTTAAACTTCTTAACATCTTTCTTTCATTCTTTTGAGGTCCAAATTAAATTCATCATTTTGTACCTTTTTCTTTTTCATAAATGCCTTCCCTGTTAAGTGACTATATATACACACATTCTTGAACTTCAAATTTCAAAAAAAAAAAAAAAAACCAACTCCTTCAGATACCCATAAGTACCCTGCATTGAGAGATAGAAGTTTTATTTTTTCCAACTCAAACAAATCTGCTATCCAACATGAGAATAAGAGTGTCTTGGTCTTTTTTTGTTGTTCATTCTGTCCTTGTATTCTTCTTCTTTTGCTGTGTAAGGGCTTCTACGGTTGTCGTCGGTAACGAGACAGACCGAGTGGCCTTGCTTGGATTCAAGTCAAAGATCACTCATGACCCTCTTGGTGCTTTAGCCTCATGGAATAAATCCATCCACTTTTGCCAATGGCATGGTGTTACTTGTAGTCGTAGGCACCAGAGAGTCACAATCTTGAACTTGATGTCCCTCAAACTTGCAGGTTCTATATCACCTTGCATTGGTAATTTGAGCTTTCTTAAAGTACTAAATCTCCAAAACAATAGCTTCACCCATGAAATCCCTTCACAAATTGGTCGTTTACAAAGATTGGAAAGACTGGCTCTTAACAACAACTCAATTGGTGGCGAAATTCCTGCCAATATATCCCGTTGCTCAAACCTTACTGGTCTTTATCTATTCAATAATCAATTGGTGGGAAAAATTCCTTCAGAATTTGGCTCCCTGTCAAAAATTAAGAACCTCTCTTTAGATATTAACTATCTGACGGGAAGTATACCACCTTCTTTGGGAAACTTATCATCCATTCGTCAAATTTATTTGGCCAGGAATAATCTGAATGGAAGAATTCCTGATACCTTTTGCTGGTTGAAGAATCTTGCACATTTAGCATTGGAGCAAATAGGTTGTCTGGTACTATTCCCTCCTCAATCTTCAATATCTCTTCCATCACAGTTTTTGATGTGGGAGGAAACCAAATTCAGGGGGAAATTCCTATGGACTTTGGTTTTACTCTTCCAAATCTCCAACTTTTCAGTGTTGCTAAAAACCAAATGACTGGAGCTATTCCACCCTCAATATCTAATGCCTCGAAGTTGGAAATATTTCAAGCTATAGGAAATAAACTAACAGGGGAAGTGCCTTATTTGGAGAAGCTACAAAGGCTTTCTAGATTCATTATCACATCCAACAATCTAGGGAGTGGGGGACACCATGATTTAAACTTCCTCTGCTCTTTGACTAATGCAACTAGTTTAAAGGAATTGGCTATAAATGTCAATAATTTTGGGGGGTTAATTCCTGGATGCATAAGCAACATCTCAACAACTCTTACAGTATTGGTCCTGGACAAGAATGAAATATCTGGAAGCATCCCAACTGGGATTGGAAAGCTTGTCAACTTGCAAATACTGAGAATGTGGAAGAATAAATTATCAGGTACCATCCCCCCTACTATAGGAGAGCTCCGAAATTTAGTGATATTGAAATTACATAATAATAGATTATCAGGAAGCATTCCACCTTCTATTGGAAATTTGAAAAGGTTATTAGAATTACGTTTAAGTGACAATTTTCTTCAAGGTAGCATCCCTGTAAGTATAGGCCAGTGTCAGAGCTTGTTACTAATTGATCTCTCTGATAACAATCTTAATGGTACCATACCTCCCCAAGTTATGGGTCTCTCATCCTTATCAATTGCTCTTGACTTTTCGGGAAACCAACTGACCGGATCCCTTCCCACTAAAGTTGGAAATCTGAAAAATCTTGGAATGTTAGACGTTTCTAGAAACCTGTTAGAAGGTGAGATCCCTAGTACTCTAGGTAGTTGTATAAGCTTGGAACAATTGGGGATGCAAGGCAACTTATTCCAAGGTCATATTCCTTCAACTTTGAGTTATTTAAAAGCTCTTAGAGTCCTAGATTTGTCTCATAACAATCTTTCAGGTGAAATTCCTGAATTTCTCGTAGGATTAAAATTGTTGGAGAATATAAAACTCTCTTACAATAAGCTTGAGGGTGAGGTACCAACAGAAGGAGTCTTCAAGAATGCGAGTGCTGTTTCAATTTTGGGAAACAATAAGCTCTGTGGGGGCATTCCTGAATTTCATCTGCAGTTATGTGGTTCAAAGAAATCTAAACAAAGGAGATTGACCCTAGCACTAAAATTGGTAATTGCTATTGTATCTGGGCTTGTAGGACTTGTTTTGACTCTATCTTTTCTGTTTCTTTGTTGGGTAAAGAAAAGAAAAGAGAAACAAAACCCAAGTAGTTCAATAAATTCACCATTGAACATGTCGTACCAAAAGCTCTACAATGCTACCGATGGATTCTCCTCAGCAAATTTGATTGGTGCAGGCAGCTTTGGGTCAGTTTATAAAGGAATTCTTGATGGAGGTAAAACGACTGTCGCAGTGAAGGTTTTTAATCTTCTTCATCCTGGAGCTTCCAAGAGTTTTATAGCTGAGTGTAGGGCATTAAGGAACATCAGGCATCGAAATCTAGTCAAGGTTCTCACTGCATGTTCAGGAGTGGATTATCATGGTAATGACTTCAAGGCTCTTGTATACGAGTTAATGTGTAATGGAAGCCTAGAAGAGTGGTTGCATCCTGTCGTTAGAGATGATGAAACAGACGAGGGACCAAGGAGTTTAAATTTTCTTCAGAGACTAAACATCGCCATTGATGTAGCCTGTGCACTGAACTATTTGCACAATGATTGCGGACCTCCAACAGCTCATTGTGATCTTAAACCCAACAATATTCTTATTGATGAAGAAATGACTGCACATGTAGGTGACTTTGGCCTAGCAAGGTTCCTTCCTCCCGCTCAACGGCAAACAAGCTCCATCGGTGTTAAAGGATCTATTGGCTATATTGCTCCAGGTATTATCTTTTTTTATATTTATTAGCGTAACTTTTATGATTGTAGTGTAACTTTTAAAATAAATTGGTGACCAGAGTATGGCATTGGAAGTGAGGCGTCAATAAATGGAGATGTTTACAGCTATGGGATAATATTGTTAGAATTGGTGACCAGAAAAAAACCGACAGATAATATATTTGAAGGTGATATGAATCTTCATAACTTTGCAAGAAATGCCATGCCTGATCATGTGATGGGCATTGTCGATTCGAAACTTCTAAATGATGAAGAAGATATGGCCGTTATTGGAAATCAGAGACAGAGGCAAGCAAGAATCAACAACAAAATAGAATGTTTCATTGCAATGACGAGAATTGGAGTTGCTTGTTCAATGGAGTCGCCGCAAGATCGAATGAACATTACCAACGTGGTCCATGAATTACAATCAATCAAGAACAATTTTCTGAAACCTAAAACTGTATTCAACATGCACAGAGGTAATTAAATGATACAAATTCTCCTTTAATTATATCTTGTGAGAAAGACTTGTACATTTTATATATATTTTTTTAATTTTACACTACCTTTTATTGATAACAGGACAACATAGTTAAAAACTTCATCAAGCTAAAGGAGTACTTTGTAGGAGCTGCCGGAGTTCAAATAAAACTTTTTGCAGATTTTTGGGAAACAGGAAAGCTGAAGGGAGGAAAAAGGACCATGTTGCTAGGGGTGGGCAGAATTTTAAAAACTGGACCGGAATGATAGACCGGACTGGACCGATGAACCGGAGAGGTCGGTTTGGAATGTTGTCACTTGCCAACTTCCATTAGTTTGGAATTGTATTGAAAATAAATACTCTTATTTGCCTTTCAAAAAAAAAAAAAAACTATTAATTGGGATTATTCTGTTATTTGTGTGTTGATCTGCCATATTGAATTTCTTCATCATTTTTCTTGCGGTGCCTATATTGCTTGCATAAATAAGAAACAAAGCATTTAATAATAAAGTTAAAAATGATTGAGTTTGAAGTGGTCCAAGGAATTTATACAGACAGAAGGATCATTTAAATGCTTGCCTTTGACTCTTTGCCATACATCCATCTTAGAACAAAAATGATAAATGTGAAAACAAAAATATATGCAGAACGAAAATTTACACACAACTTTCCCATTTCGCAGATGGTTTTGCTTCAGAATCCATCGTCATATTCTATCATATTGCAGCAAGACGTGTAATTCCAGTGCCTATTGCAGATTTCTTTTTCCTGTATGCTAAGGAAAAACCCACCTTGAGGTCCCTGTACTCTCAATATTTTTTACATTGCACTCCTGTACTAAATTTTCTACACATTACACCCCTGTACTCTCAAAAAATTGACATTCCACCCTTATTTCACATAATCCGTTAGCGTGTAATACACACTCAGTTAATTGAGAAGAATCATGAATCAAAAAATTGACATATATATATGCGCCCTAGCATTTAGTAATGCACCCTAGCATAACTTCAAAGTAAAAAAATTTGCTCGGTCCAATCCGAAAATTATTTAAAAAAACTGAATTTCAAATGTATATGCGCCCTAGCATAACTTCAAAGTAAAAAAATTTGCTCGGTCCAATCCCAAAATTATTTTTAAAAAAAAAAAACTAAATTTATGAAAATTTTTAACCTGCATTATGTTAGAAATTTAGGTAAAAGTATTTCAAAATTGATCAGTTTTGCATTTTTGTCTATTTTTTTTGTTTAATAAATATTACAAATTTAGTATTTATTCATTTAATTTTTTGATTATTTTTTAATTTAATTAACAATATTTATGTATACGAAGCTAAAGAATGGGCAACTCGTTATAGGATTCGTAATCAATTATGGTACGAAGTATTGGGTATCTCACCAAGTGCGCTAGGAAGAGACTTTGGATCCCTGATAGATTAGAATTTGTGTTTTTATATTTTTAAGTGTAATTTTTTATGTTGTTATTTGTACTCTTTTTTAAATATATATTTCTCTAATATACATGAGAATATTTTTATAATACATAAGTAGTGTTGAATAAATTAAAAAAAATCACAAAAATTAAATGAATAAATGAACACAAAATAATTAATAATAAATATGAAATTTGTAATATTTATTAAACAAATAAAAAAGATTAGATATATAAAGAATAAAAAATATAAATTTAAAAAAATAAACAAAATTAAAAAATTAAAAAAATTAATAAAAAAAAATGTAAGTTGTGTTAAATTAATATATATATATATATATTGGGGGAGTGAATTTTTATAAAAGAGAGGGGCAATTTCGACATTTTAAGTAGGAGAGAGAGAATGTGGGAGTTTTTTTTGGGGGGGGGGGGGGGAGTAGTAGCCCTCTAATTTATTCACGTGCTATAGCTGATGTCAGAATACTTCTCAACTCTGTTAACTTACCGTTAAAATAATGGTGAAATGTCAATTTTTTGAGAGTGCAGGGGTGCAATGTAAAAAACATTGAGAGTACAATGGCCTCAATGTGGGTTTTTCCGTATGCTAACAAAATAGTTCTTGTATTAAGGTAATCAATAGTTTCCAATGAGTTCCGTGATTGCGATGTCGAGATTAAAGAACCAAATAGGCAGTGTATGATCATTATATATCACTTGGAATCTTGATATTATCTGGGTTACCATGAGTCCCTTCCGACCATTCTTCAAGTTTGGCTTTTTTTTATCTGCCTTAAAATGATCATAATTTCCTGAAAATGTTGATAAATTATTATGATGTTATGAGCAGACAACGGCGACTGCCTCTTCCTTTTTTTCTTTCTTTTCTTCTTCTTCTTCTTCTACATGGAGCTTCTCTGCAATTCATCAGTTTCCATGTCCTTCCGAGAAGAACTAGTACTAGCATATGTCATTATAAGAAAATTAACTTTTAACGTTGAAAATTTTCATCGTTAAAAATCAAAATTTCGACGCTAAAGGTCTTTTACGTCGAAGTAAAATTTTGACGTAAAAACTTGGTCGAGGAAGGTATTTAGCGTCAAAAACCGACTTCGACTCTAAAAATATATTTTCAATGACGAAATATTTTGCCGCTTAAAGTACTTAGAAATCGATTTTTGACGCTAAAAATCTTAATCGATCAAGCTTCCGTGTCGAAATTTTATTTCAACGCAAAAGACCTTTAATGAATTTCTTCATCATTTTTCTTGCGGTGCCTATATTGCTTGCATAAATAAGAAACAAAGCATTTAATAATAAAGTTAAAAATGATTGAGTTTGAAGTGGTCCAAGGAATTTATACAGACAGAAGGATCATTTAAATGCTTGCCTTTGACTCTTTGCCATACATCCATCTTAGAACAAAAATGATAAATGTGAAAACAAAAATATATGCAGAACGAAAATTTACACACAACTTTCCCATTTCGCAGATGGTTTTGCTTCAGAATCCATCGTCATATTCTATCATATTGCAGCAAGACGTGTAATTCCAGTGCCTATTGCAGATTTCTTTTTCCTGTATGCTAAGGAAAAACCCACCTTGAGGTCCCTGTACTCTCAATATTTTTTACATTGCACTCCTGTACTAAATTTTCTACACATTACACCCCTGTACTCTCAAAAAATTGACATTCCACCCTTATTTCACATAATCCGTTAGCGTGTAATACACACTCAGTTAATTGAGAAGAATCATGAATCAAAAAATTGACATATATATATGCGCCCTAGCATTTAGTAATGCACCCTAGCATAACTTCAAAGTAAAAAAATTTGCTCGGTCCAATCCGAAAATTATTTAAAAAAACTGAATTTCAAATGTATATGCTCCCTAGCATAACTTCAAAGTAAAAAAATTTGCTCGGTCCAATCCCAAAATTATTTTTAAAAAAAAAAAACTAAATTTATGAAATTTTTTAACCTGCATTATGTTAGAAATTTAGGTAAAAGTATTTCAAAATTGATCAGTTTTGCATTTTTGTCTATTTTTTTTGTTTAATAAATATTACAAATTTAGTATTTATTCATTTAATTTTTTGATTATTTTTTAATTTAATTAACAATATTTATGTATACGAAGCTAAAGAATGGGCAACTCGTTATAGGATTCGTAATCAATTATGGTACGAAGTATTGGGTATCTCACCAAGTGCGCTAGGAAGAGACTTTGGATCCCTGATAGATTAGAATTTGTGTTTTTATATTTTTAAGTGTAATTTTTTATGTTGTTATTTGTACTCTTTTTTAAATATATATTTCTCTAATATACATGAGAATATTTTTATAATACATAAGTAGTGTTGAATAAATTAAAAAAAATCACAAAAATTAAATGAATAAATGAACACAAAATAATTAATAATAAATATGAAATTTGTAATATTTATTAAACAAATAAAAAAGATTAGATATATAAAGAATAAAAAATATAAATTTAAAAAAATAAACAAAATTAAAAAATTAAAAAAATTAATAAAAAAAAATGTAAGTTGTGTTAAATTAATATATATATATATATATATTGGGGGAGTGAATTTTTATAAAAGAGAGGGGCAATTTCGACATTTTAAGTAGGAGAGAGAGAATGTGGGAGTTTTTTTTGGGGGGGGGGGGAGTAGTAGCCCTCTAATTTATTCACGTGCTATAGCTGATGTCAGAATACTTCTCAACTCTGTTAACTTACCGTTAAAATAATGGTGAAATGTCAATTTTTTGAGAGTGCAGGGGTGCAATGTAAAAAACATTGAGAGTACAATGGCCTCAATGTGGGTTTTTCCGTATGCTAACAAAATAGTTCTTGTATTAAGGTAATCAATAGTTTCCAATGAGTTCCGTGATTGCGATGTCGAGATTAAAGAACCAAATAGGCAGTGTATGATCATTATATATCACTTGGAATCTTGATATTATCTGGGTTACCATGAGTCCCTTCCGACCATTCTTCAAGTTTGGCTTTTTTTTATCTGCCTTAAAATGATCATAATTTCCTGAAAATGTTGATAAATTATTATGATGTTATGAGCAGACAACGGCGACTGCCTCTTCCTTTTTTTCTTTCTTTTCTTCTTCTTCTTCTTCTACATGGAGCTTCTCTGCAATTCATCAGTTTCCATGTCCTTCCGAGAAGAACTAGTACTAGCATATGTCATTATAAGAAAATTAACTTTTAACGTTGAAAATTTTCATCGTTAAAAATCAAAATTTCGACGCTAAAGGTCTTTTACGTCGAAGTAAAATTTTGACGTAAAAACTTGGTCGAGGAAGGTATTTAGCGTCAAAAACCGACTTCGACTCTAAAAATATATTTTCAATGACGAAATATTTTGCCGCTTAAAGTACTTAGAAATCGATTTTTGACGCTAAAAATCTTAATCGATCAAGCTTCCGTGTCGAAATTTTATTTCAACGCAAAAGACCTTTAATGTCGAAATGTTTCGACGCTGAAGGTGAAAATAATAAAAATAAAATAAAAAATTCGTTATAATTAATTTTAAAAATTAATTATAACAAAATTGACATTACAAATTAATTTCAAGATAAATTTTATTAATTTTTTTCAAAACATAAGAACATCATTACAAATTTTTATAAAAAATTATAATAAGAATATCTTTATTGATATAAAAATAAAATTACAAAATTTATCACAACAAATTAATTAAAATAATAAACAAAATGGTATGTTAGTTTTGGAGACAGGTATGTCAAATTTGGAGACCGGTATGCATGTCAGTAACTTTCAGATGACTAGTCAAGCCTAACAATACTCGGTATTTTGGACATAAAGCTCTAGAGATTTCCAAATCAAGATCCGTAAATTTCTACATAAATTAGACACATATATCTATCATATAAAAAACATTTAGCCTAAAAAACATTAAGATGATTTTTTTTCTTTTGTATTTTTTCTAATGTGATAGGTCTGTAGAAAATACACATATAAACATGTTGTAGTAAAATGGCTCTAGCCAAAGTTCTATATATCATAATTGTTCCGTTTAAACAGTAGAAAACTAGAGATAAATATCTATCTAACGATATATCATTTGAATTCAACAGTTTGATGATCCGTGATTTACACACGTTATACGCAAGCAGACGTATCGCACAAGTAGTATAAAAATATCGATCCCACGAGGACTTAATTCTCACTTATTAATTATTGAAGTTATTTATTTACAAGTATCTAATTGGGGTAAAAAGTGATTGATTGCTGGTTGAAGTTGGATTTGATTAAAATAAATAAGTAAATACAAATACAAATGAAAAAAAAAAAAGACAAAACATCTAGGATTGTGAATCTACACAATATTATTCTAATGATGAATTGATTCTCTTATACATGTGTAATATATTAGTTTGTTAACCTGGAACACGAAAATATGCATAAGCCTCTTCCAATGATCGAATGCAAACACTCAAAGTAACCCAATTAACTATATTCCTATGTTAACTAAGTTACCAGAATTTATTAAGTTCAAGTTCCAATTATGGCTACCCATGCCCGACATGTATACTCATATCCTGTAAGAAAATCCCTAAAGTGAGATCGTGTGCTATTGAATGTAAGGCTGAAACATAAAATTGCTTTTCCAAGTTCATTCTATGTTTACCACATCAATCTTATTGGTGATCAGGCAATAAGAAGCATTAAGGTTAAGATTCAATAAACAAGCTAATGTATCACACATTATTTAGAAAATCAATTTTTAAACTCGTTAACATTGTGCTTCATCATTTCCCTAGATTAAAATAAAAAGCTGGAGTTGGGGGATCCACCTTTAATATTTCAAACCTAGGAATCTCACTTTATAATATATTATTTACCAGTTCTGCTTTCTCAATAATTAATAATGTCAAACATATAAAACCAGCCATATAGGCGGTAGTCCATTTAGTCCAATTGAACCGGCCATATAGGTGGTAAAGTCTGTCACACAAAACTGGCCATATAGGCGGTATTCCAATTTTATATTCAAACCGATCATAAATGCGATAACATAGTCTGCCATTAATTAATCCAAATTATTTTACTAGCCATATAGGCGGTATCAATTTATATTTTATAAGTGAGATTAACCTAAATTATCATATTATAGGCTTCACCCTTTACCCCAACAAAATTAAATTAGCAAGACATAAAAGAAAATAAAAACACACAAACTATTATTACTAAAAATAAAAATACATAATTAAAAATACAGAAAATAAATACAAACAAGATACAATCCTTAGATCATATTTAAGAACCTTAAGGAAAATATGAAATTTACAAATTAAATGGTTTGATATTTATAGGCAAAGAAAAGGCTTCCACCAATTTCTACACCAAACACTCCACAAAACACTCCACAAAACACTCTACCATACATGCTACCAAACATTCAATCATGTTTGGTGGAAGTTTGACAATTTTTGTTTTTTATAATGACTTTAATAATTACACATAACATGCTTTGGATTTTCATCAATTTCGGTCTTGAAAACTTCAGAATTCAAAAATCTATTGAACATCAAAGTTGTATCTTTGAGTCTTCTTTAATCTGGAACTTGAATCACCTAAATCCGATATCAGAGTAAAAAGTTATGCCCAAAATATGGAACCTGCGCTAAGTTAGAATTTAGGTCTGCGCTTCGTGACGCGTACAGTAAATTTCCATTTTTGCCCTTTTTTGCTCCAGATTTCATCATTTTAGCCCCGAGTTGATTCCATTGAGTCCCGATATTTTATTTATCTACAAACTAACATAAAAAATATAAAAATATTCACAAAACCCGAGAAATTATACAAAATATTAGGTCAAATGAGCGGTAAATATTGATATATTTTCCGCTCATCATTTGCTAATTTTTCAAAACCATTTTTCGATGCACTTGTGCATTGAAATTCACTTTGGTGCAATTAAAGTGAAAATGATTCCTTAAGGATTCTAAGCCATTTTAAATGCAAGTGATGCAAAATGTATGATTCCTAAGAGCTTTAAAATATTTGAATAAACTCACTTACAATTAGTTTTAGCTCTTAATCATCATCTTGCTTGGCACTTGCTTTGACTTTTCATCATTTTTGGCTCTTTATCATCTTGCTCTCTTGATCATTTTGTAGCACATTTTAGCTCTTCATCAACAATTACTTTGAAATATTTTTGTAATATCTTGCTAATGTGTCAAAGACTTTTAGTGTTGCATCATCAAAATCCATCTTGAGAATATATCGCTAACAATCTCCCCTTTTTTGATGATTGCAACCCTTAAAACTTGTGACGCTTTGAGAGTCAAAATTATTGATGACTTTGTCGCCTCTCAATATTAGCTACCTCTCATTATGTGTCTTCAATATAACTCTATGAAACTTAGACAAACACATTAGCATCAATTTGCTCCCCTTGAATACAAGGGTGAGGGTATACTTTCATTCTTATGATTTTTTCCCATTTGAAATTATCAAAAAGAATGGAGAAGTAAAAAATTAAGTTTTATGAGATACCAATTAACATGTGCATAAACATATGAAAGTTCATTAACATGCACACTTATCATTTTCTCTTCTTTGCCATGTAATTTTTTTTTTTTTAAAAAAACATTGGATAGATCATCAAAATCATTCAAATTAGCTAAAATCAATGCATTTCATTTTCAACCAATAATATTCAACGGCAAGGCATATTCAATGCTAAATGTTCAAAAGGATCACATATATATCATTTAACTCAATAGTCATATGTGATATCAATTGATACTAAAAGAGATTAATTATATGATTTAGGCATAAAATGATACCAAATGAAAATCAATTGTAATACAATTTGCCTAATCACTAGTATGCTTTAAAATCAAGATCAAATAAGCATATATATTAGAGGAAATGATACCAATGTTTTCGTAAACACGGATTTTACCTATTACCATTGTCACATGGTGACAGATCCACCGTTATCAAAATTCATTCATTTTAAGGATTGCGTTTGACATTTTTCTTGTTAAGCTATTTCATCATCTTTGTCAAGTCCTTGGGATTAATTTACATTTCTCATGATGACTATTCCCAAAGCTTCCCCTACAAAATCATTTGCGTATATTTTTGTACCCAAACTTTCTTGGGTTCATTGGGGTTAGTCCTTGTTCCATTCGTAACCAAAATAATAGTCACATTATTCTTTTTTGTCTAACAATCATAACTTTTGTGACCTTTCCTATTACATAAATAACATATCGCATCTGATTCAATTATTTTAGATGCATGTACATGTGATGAATGTGAATACGAATTTGATGCCATTACAAAATAATTGTTCAAATATTTTTCCTTCATATGAGGCTAATATCCTAATCCATATTTTTCAAACACTCTTCTTTATGAACCAAGTAGCATTTTAAAGTTCTTTTCATATTGAGTGAACTTGGTCACAATGCATTGCAAGTCATCTACCTTCTTATTCAAATCGACATTTTTAATTTTCAACGATTAACAAACACATGTTTAATTAGAGGTAGATGTTTTAATTTACATATTCTCTACACAATGTTCATGCTCTACATTTAAACACATATCCTCATTATCTAAAGCATGAATTTGTTCAATAAGAGATGCATGCTCATTTTGATCAATTAATACATCATTTTCATGCATAGGTTTTAAGTAAATATCATCATTTTCCAAAGAACAAATTTTATCCAAACATGATGCATGTTCATGTTGAAGAGATGTATGTTTTTCTTTAATGAAATTCTATTTTTTTTTTCTAAGGGCATCATATTTATCATGCAAATCATTCAACATGTCAAGCATTTCATCACAATCCGAAATATCATTTTTAGAACTATCAATGCTTTCATTTTCTAGATTCCCCTCTTGGATTTTCAATAGCCCTGAATGTCAAATTATAAATTTCATCATTAGATGAGCTATGATCAATTTTGCATTCATTTAATTCATTATTTCTCACATTTAGCAATTCTAAGATTTACATAATTCATGTGCATTTGTAAATTTAGGAATCCTATCAATTATGCTTTTATCTAATGCTTCGTATAAAAATTTAAGTGCATTAGAATTTATCGAATTTTTTTACTCTCTCATGATTTCTTTATATCCACTAATGTCATAGGCAAGCAAAAACGTGAGCATCATTCTTTTCCAAAATTTGAATTCAGTTCCATCATAAAATGGCGGTCTATCAGTGAATGCTCATTCGGTGAAGTATGTTGTGTAGATTGTAGAGACCATGATATATTCTCAGATGGTTAAGTCTTTGTTGAGAATACCTCGCTCTGATACCAATTGAAATTACCTACAAGTGTACATCAAACAAATACTGTATACCCAAGAGGAGGGTGAATTGGGTTATGGCCTAAATATGTGAAAATAAAAATCTATGATAATTTTATACTACAAAGCTTGTAGCTTTATCAATTAAGCTTAGGTTAATTTTCTTAATAGTAATAAATCACCTAAATGCAAATTTCTAAACAATAAGCATATATATATATATATATATATATATATAAATCTTGCAATAAGTAAAGAGTTTAGGGATAGAGAAAATAACACTGTGATTTATAGCGGTTCTGCCAACAATGCCTAAGTCCACTCCCTCAAGCCACACTTGAAGATTTCCACTAAGTTGAATCCACAACTTACACCAAGTTTTCCATGGCCCACCAATAACAAGGAGTTTTGTTTTGTAGGTTCACTTCAAACCTTTACACAATAGTTTTATCCTTAGGTACACCCTTAAATATTTACAATGAGTCTTGTTACTAGGCTCACTCACAAACCTTTACAATCAACCATTTTGAGTATACCTACTCACAAAGGGATTTCACAACCTCAAGTATTTGAATATGAAGATTTTACAATTCACTTGGACACTCATAAAAGATAATAAGATTCAAGATGTGAGTTTCTAACCCAAATGTATCAAAGCTCACTAATATGAATATGAAGATGAAGTATGAGCTTTTTCAAATGTAGAGAGTGTAAGATATATAAGATTTTAAAAACTCTCTTTACTATTTGGAACTCATAAAAGATTACAAAAATTTTAATGTGAGTGTATTACCCAAATGAAAAATAAGCTCACTAATTAAAAATGAAGATGTAAAATAATGAGCTTTATAAATTTGATTTTGGAGAAAAAATAATTTGAAGATGATTATAAACTGTCAAAAATATTTTGACATGATTAGAGGATGAATATATGTGCAAGAGATCTATTAGAAGTGAGAAAAATGATCAATTTATAGATTTTTCACAAAACTAGCAGTTTATAGTCGTTTTACTGATCTGAGACCGATATGCTAGTCTACAGGACTGATATACTGGTCTGACAGCTCAAACGGCTCTAAAAATGTCATTTGGGACCTCTGAGATCGGTATATCAATTTTGGAGACAAGTATGCTGATTTTGGAGATCGATATGCCTGTCGATAACTTTCTGATGACTAGTCAAGCTTGACAATACTCGGTATTTTGGACATAACTTTCTCTAGAAATTTTCAAATTAAGATCCGTAAATTTATATATAAATGGACATATATCTATCATATAAAAAATATTCAGCCTAAAAAATATTAAGATGAATTTTTTGTATTTTTTCTAATGTGATAGGTCGACAAAAAATGCACATATGAACATGTTGTAGTAAAATGGCTTTAGAAAAAGTTCTATATGTTAGAATTTTGTTCCGTTTAAACTGTAGCAAACTAGAGATACATATCTATCTAATGATATATCATTTGAATTCAACAGTTTGCTAATTTTTCAAAACCATTTTTCGATGCACTTGTGCATTGAAATTCATTTTGGTACAAATAAAGTACAAATGATTCTTTAAACATTCTAAGTCATTTTAAATGCAAGTAATGCAAAATGTATGATTCTTAAGAGCTTTAAAATATTTGAATAAACTCACTTATAATTAGTTTTAACTCTTAATCATCATCTTGATCTTCAACTTGCTTGACACTTGCTTTGATTTTTTCATCATCTTTTTTACTCTTTATCATCTTTCTCTCTTGATAATTTTATTTCACATTTTAACTCTTCATCAACAATTACTTCGAAATATTTTTGTAATATCTCGCTAATGCACATCGAATACTTCTAGTTTTGCATTATCAAAATCCATCTTGAGAATATATTGCTAACAGGTATGTTAGGGCCGGATAAAAGGATAATTTATATATATATTTATTGAACATGATAGATATGGATATTGACATCCCCGTATCATACCTGACATGTTGTCATCCCTAATGATAACATATTAATTGAAGCTATGGTGAAGTTAATAGTTCAATGGTGGTTCTATTTTGTTGGAAAACAAAGTCAGATTAGTGGGTTCCATCCTCTAAAGAGACCTGTTGTGTGAGGTTGAAGGAGAAAAAGAAGAAAGATTAAGATTGGTCTCTCCCGCCAATAGGGTTTCTAAAGTTTAATGAGGATGAATCTTCTAGAGTAAAGCTGGGACCGTCAAGAATAGGGGTGTTTTGCGAGATTATGAAGGAAATAGTAGATGTATTTTTCATATCGTTTGGGTAAAATGAACTCTAATGGTGCTGAACTAACGGCTATTATGAAGGTGATAAAGCTAGTTAAATTTAAAGAATTAAGTATTGAAGGATTAATCATGAGAGTGATTCTCAGGTGGCGGTCTCATGGGTAAAAGAAATAGATAGAAGATTATGGAGATATAATTTTTTGTTGAATGAAATTGCGAAAGAATGGCCTATGAACTTCTCTTGATTTCTAATATTTAAAGGGCGAGGATGGAATATGTTGGCTGACTTTTTTTTGCAAAAAAAGGTGTTGATCAAGCTGTTGATTTTGTAGCCTGGGTTTAAAAATGAAAATTATTGCGGAGTTGATTATGTGGGCTCTGTAAATAGAAGATGGGAGGTGGTTTCTTAGTGAGAAGGCTGTTGGTGGTCTAAGATTTTTTAAAAATCTTCCACCCTTTCAAAATTACCTTGATGATATTATTTACAAGCTGTATTACTGGTGATTGATTTTGAAAAACATCAATATCAATTGATATATTGCAATATTGGAAAACATTGATGACAATTGACTAATGCAAAGTTAGTGGTTGAAACTGACAAGGTTGATGTCAAATTTTATTTTTTTGGAGATCTGGTGATTATCAGATATGGTGATGTTGAAACTCTCTAAAGTTGTCAAATGGAAACTGAGCTTATGACTTCCTTACCCTAATGCATAATGGTTTTTTTGATATTGGAAAAATTGGATTATGATTGTTGTTGCTCTACTGATGCAGAATCCATCCGGAAAAATTGAGTTTTTTTTAGTTTTTCATCTACCATTGTTTGATTAAAGCTGAAGGTTGTTGTGATATAAACACTCACAATAGAGGATAAATGAGAGGAAAAGTCTTCTTTATTACTCAAAAAAATTACAAAGCTTATTTCAAAGCTTTATAAAAAAAACCTCTCAAACACTATTAATTCTCTATTTAACTCACTTCTAGAATTTGGGATTTTGGGATTGCAAGTGAACATAAGGCTCCATTTTATAATGCCAAAAACATGTGCTACAGTGCACACGTCTTAACAGTTGGCAAAATGCATTACATGTTTTGCCAACTTTCGGTGCTGCTCCTTTCGGTGCTGTTTATCATCCAAAAAATCTCCCCCTTGGTGAAGATTTGTCCTAAAATCTGAGCCAACCATCAATCACTGAAATCGGATCCTCAAAAGGATCCACCTCTGGCTGCATGTGTATGACTACCTACGTACCCTGTGTTGGGATCAAGCCAATCATAGTTCTCTAAATCTCCCCATTTTGACTATATAGAGAGTTTTTCATCCCGACTACGACACGACAAATTTCAAACTTCTCATTCGGTAAAACTTTTGTGAATATATCGGCACCATTATCATCGGTGTGAATCTTTTTGAGTTCTAGTAGTTTTGAACTCAGGACATTCCGTATCCAGTGATACCTCACATCGATATGTTTTAATCTCGAGTGAAATGTGAAATTACCTACAAGAAATAGCGACAAGCAATCTCTATACCCAAGAGGGGGTGAATTGGGTTATCGTTATAAATGCGGAATTAATAAATCTTTACCGATTTTTAGCTCTTATTACCAAATGGGGACTTAAGGCAATTTTCTCTATTCCAATTAATAGCTTATATGCAAGTTTTCTATTCAATATATATAAGCATAAATAAACTTGTTATAAACAAAAGTATAGGGAAAGAGAATACGACACCGAGATTTATAGTAGTTCGGCTAAACGTGCCTACGTCCACTCCCCCAAGCCTCGCTTGAAGATTTCCACTAGAATCGAGTTTCCGTGGTTCACTCACAACCAAGAGTTTTTCGCAAAGGTGCACTCCAAACCTTTTACAAATTGAGTTTTGTTCGTAGGCTCACTCACAAACCTTTACAACTACCCAAACTAATGGGATTTCACAACCACAAGTGTTTTTGTTTAATGCCAATGACTTCCTTGTCCTTTTCTCATCTTCCTCATTTTTATCCATCTTAATCTTCAATTCATATTCAAGCAATTTACCGACTAAATCGTCCATCTTTAAGGTATTCATGTCGTTTGCTTCTTTGATGGAGGCGGTATAGCTTCTATATTCTTTAGGGAGTGATCTCAAGATTTTCTTCACTTGATCGGATGGCCCAATGACTTTTCCCAAGGCGCCCAAATGATTGATGATGACCGTAAACCTTGAAATCATGCGATCAATTTCTTCCTCAGATTCCATTTTGAAGTTGTCAAATTCGCACATGTATCGGTTGATCTTCGATTCCTTTACTTGGCTTGTGCCCTCATTGATCATTTCCAAAGACTTCCACAAATCATATGCGCTTCCACACTCCGGAAGTTTGTTTATTTGATCCCGATCAATGGCACATAGAAGTTGGTTGAGTGCCTTGGCATTTTGTGAGGCTTGTTTTAAATCCTCACTATCCCATTCTAAACTTGGCTTCGGAATCTCAACCCCATTGCTATCATTTTTCGTTAGTCCTTTTGCACCTCGTGTGATAACCAAATAAAATTGCGGATCAACGGCAATGAGATAATTCAACATTCTATCTTCCAATAGTTGTAGTCCGTTCCGGTGTAAACGGAGGTCTAGTCTTTGAAAATCCTTCGGTAAGATTTGATGAGTTACTTGTAGATACCATGATCTATTCTCGGACGTTAAGTCTTGTAGAGAAAACCTCGCTCTGATACCAACTGAAATTACCTACAAGCAATAGCGACAAGCAATCTCTATACCCAAGAGGGGGGGTGAATTGGGTTATCGCTATAAATGCGGAATTAATAAATCTTTATCGATTTTTAGCTCTTATTACCAAATGGGGACTTAAGGCAATTTTCTCTATTCCATTAATAGCCTATATGAAAGTTTTCTATTCAATATATATAAGCATAAATAAACTTGCTATAAACAAAAGTATAGGGAAAGAGAATACGACACCAAGATTTATAGTGGTTCGGCCAAACGTGCCTATGTCCACTCCCCTAAGCCTCGCTTGAAGATTTCCACTAGAATCGAGTTTTCGTGGTTCACTCGCAACCAAGATTTTTTCGCAAAGGTGCACTCCAAACCTTTTACAATTTGAGTTTTGTTCGTAGGTTCACTCAAAATCCTTTACAACTACCCAAACTAATGGGATTTCACAACCACAAGTTTTTTTTGTTTAAGAAGGTGTAAAATACACTTGGATACTCACAATGATAAAGAAGATTGTATGAGTTGGTTATCCAAATGTTCTAAGCTCACTACTAATGTATATGAAGATGAAATATGAGTTTTTTCAAATGTAGAGAGTGTAAAATGATTTGAAGATGGTTATATACTCTCAAGAATGTTTTGACATGATTATATGATGAATATATGTGCAAGAGGTGTATTAGAAGTGAGAAAAATGATGAATTTATAGATTTTGCACAAAACTAGCCGTTTATAGCCGTTTTAAAGTTCTAGGACCGGTATGGGATCGGTATACCGGTCTAACGGCTCAAAAAATGATCGTTGGCACCTATGGAACCGGTATGCCGGTTACAGAGACCGGTATGCCGGTTTTGAGAACGGTATGCCTGTTTCTGATGACCAGTCAATATTAATAGCACTCGGTAGTTTGGCCATAACTTGCTCTAGAAAATTCCAAATCAAGATCTGTAAATTTCTACTTAAACTAGACACAGAGATATATATACTGTAACAATTTCAGCTTCAAAAACATTAAGATGAATTTTATGGAATTTTGCTAATGTGACATGTATGCAGAAAACGCACATATGAACTTGTTGTAGTAAAATGACTCTAGCAAAAGTTCTATAGATCGGAATTGTGACCCGTTTGAACCGTAGAAATCTTGAGACACATATCTATCTATTGGTATATCATTTGATATTTAATTCAATTGTTTGCTAATTTTTGGAAGATCATTTACCGATGCACTTGTGCAAGAAGTTCATTTTGGTGCAAATAAAGTGCAGATGATTCTTTTAGCATTCTAAGCCATTTTAAATGCAAGTGATGCAAAATGTATGATTCCTAAGAGTTTTAGATCATTTGAATAAACTCACTTACAATTATATTTAGTTCTTAATCATTATCTTCATCTTCATCTTGCTTTGCTCTTACTTCTTTGTTCTCTTGATCATCTTATAACTCTTTTTAGCTCTTTCATCAATATTTTGACTTCATTATCATCTTTTTGTAATGACCTATTAAAGCACGTCGAAGTATTCACTCTCATTGCATCATCAAAATCCATTACGCGATTGTGTCGCTAACAAAATGTAGAATTTTAACCAAGGTAGATAGCACTCTAGCTATCACAGTATAAAATGTATTTCTCCTGCTTGAAACCCAATTCCTGGACAAATTTCTTCATCCACAATATTTTTTTACAATCTTCGGTTACTGTAATGAATTCTACCTCTGTTGTGGAAAGTGCAACACATCTCTGCAACCTTGACTGCCATGCCACAGCTCCTCCTGAGAGAGTAATTAGATACCCGGAAGTAGATTTACGGGTATCCACATCACCTTCTATATCTGAATCGGTGTAGCTCATTAACACTGGCTTGTTGCTTCCAAAGTATAGTCTGATTTTGGATGTGCCTTAGAGATATTATATTATCCATTGGATAACATTCCAGTGTTCTTTTCCTGGATTTGACATAAACCGGCTGACCAATCTAACTACCATGGAATATATGAGACTTCACACTGCTGAGGTGTATGAAACCTATTTCATTTCCTCCGTCTCTTTCTCGGTAGAGGGACTCTGTTTCATACTCAATCTAAATTGTGTAGCAAGAGGAGTTCTAACCACTTTAGCTTTGTCCATCTGAAATCGCAGAAGCACCTTCTCAATGCACTCCTCATGTGATAAATATAGTTTCTTGGCTTTTCGATCACGACCGATCCTAATGCCAAGAATCTATTTTACTGGCCCTAAGTCTTTCATCTCAAAAGACATACTCAATTACTACTTCAAATCATCAATTATCGATTGATTTCGACCAACTATCAACATATCATCTACATACAATAGTAAGATGATAAAGTCATTGTAAGAAAATTTTTGAACGAAAACACAATGGTCTGAAGTAGTCTTCTTGTATCCTTGCTCTCCCATAACTGACTCAAACTTCACATACCACTGTCTCGGTGCCTATTTCAAACCATAAATACTTTTCCTCAGTCTGCACACATGGTCCTTTTTTCCTTTGACTCTGAAGCCTTACGGCTACTCCATATAAATTTATTCTTCCAAATCCCAATGAAGAATGCGGTCTTGACATCCATCTACTCAATATCCAAGTCAAGGCTTGCTGTTAAGCTGAGTACCACTCTGATAGATGACATCTTCATAACTGGAGAGAAGATTTCATCAAAGTCAATATCTTTCCTCTGATTGAATCCCTTGACAACTAGTCTGGCTTTGTACCAGGGTTTTGAAGTGTGTTCTTGTTGCTTCACTCTGTATACCCATTTGTTCTTCAAAGCCCGTTTGCCTTTTGACAATTTCACCAACTCGAAAGTATGATTATCATACAAAGACTTCATCTCATCTTACATGGCTTCCTCCCACTCTTCCTTATTCTCAGTTTCCACAACCTCCTTGTAGCTCTCGGGTTCACCCCCGTATTAAGCAGCACAATTCATATGCTGAGTATTTCGTTGAAGGACATCTTTCTTTGTCAGACCTTCTATGTGGAACTATTAGTGTATCTTCTGGTACTGGTGGTTGATCATGATCATCATCTTTGGGAGCTTCAACACCGGTACCCTCATGATTGGGAACCTCATGTACTAGCACCGGTGTATGAGGTTCTGGATTCACATTAATATTTCTGTATTGCTGGGGCATTATCTTTAGTTCTTTTCTGATATTTTCTATAGTCTGATCTTTAATGAAGACAACATCTCAGCTTTTGAAAATCTTCTTCTCAATAGGATCATATAATTTATACCCGAAATCATCCAGAACATAGCCAATAACGACACATTGTCACGTCTTTACATCAAGTTTAGTTCTCTCGTTATTTAGGATGTGCACAAATGCTTTGCACCCAAAGACATGTAAGTGTTCATATGACACTTTCTTACCTGTCCAGACTTGATTATGAACATTACCTTTTAGTGCGACTGCTGGGGACATGTTTAAAACATGTACGGTTGTGCTCAGTACTTCCTCCCCAAAATATCTTCGGTAGCTTGGTTTATGAGAACAAGCTTCTAACCCTTTCCAGACTTTTACCTGTCCAAACTTGAATATGAACATTACCTTTTAGTGCGACTGCTGGGGACATATTCAAAATATGTACGGTTGTGCTCAGTGCTTCCTCTCAAAATATCTTCGGTAGCTTGGCTTGTGAGAACAAGTTTCCAACCCTTTCACACAAGGTTCTGTTCATCCTCTTAACTAGGCCATTCAGTTGAGGTGTCTTGGGAGGTTTTGTTTGATGTCAGATTCTTTTCATCTTGCACTACTGATCAAATGGACCTCTACACTCTCAACCATTGTCTATTATGATGCATTTCAGTTTCTTACCGATTTCTCTCTCTATTAGGGCATGAAACTCCTTGAAAACACCCAACACTTGATCTTTCATCTTCAATGTATATACCTATATCTTCCTTGAATGATCATCTATGAATGTCACAAAATAAAGTGACCCACCAAGTGTTATTGTCTGCATCGGATCACATTGTAGGCATTGCATTTTCGCATGTGAAACCCGATGATGAGTCTCATTTGGAGGCACTACCATTTGAGTCATGAAAGCCGCGGGAAACGGATATCGGAAGGGGGAATTCAGAATAAGCAAGCTCACTGTCTTCGTTGGTGCTGCGTTCGTTACTTCGTTCGAACGGGAAACAGATTGCGGGCGTTCGTTTAGCGTTCGAGGGAGCGTTCGAACGGTGTCGGTAATTCTGGTTTTGCTGCTAGCCTCACACCCAGCCCATTTAGCTCCCCAAAGCCCATAAAACACATCCCAAATTAAATAATTAAATATTAAATTAAATATTAAACATTAAATAAAACATTTAAATCATTTACCAATTAAAATAAACAATTACCAACTTAAACTAAAATCATGCCTAAATTAAACAAATCACATACTAAATCAAAAGATAATCATACTAAATTAAAATCAATCATAACCAATTAAAGCCAATCATATATTTGACTTCCTAATCTAATAAGATACTTACCAATATAAAATATTTGTATTCCTAAACCAACACAAACTAAATATTACAACTTCCTAAAGTAAAATATTTTGTCCCCCCTCAATCTTTGACTTTCCTTGCTAAACACTAAATCATATCCTAATTAAATGCACAAAATCCCTTCCCTTGTAAACCCTAGCCATTCTCTATATAAACAACCCCTAACCAAGGCCATCCTCTCCTTCACACAATACAAAATCACACCCAAGACCAAACAAGCAAAAAAGAGAAAACACTTCACACATACACAAGAAAACAAAGAAACCTCCACAAGCCACCACCTTCACATCACCGAAATTACAACCACAAATACAGCCCT
>SKCR01038128.1:0-109103 GCA_019454045.1 Zanthoxylum bungeanum
ACCCACAATTCATGGAATAAGACCCTCGACTCAAATCGGAATAAGACCCACGGGAACAAGACCCACAATTCAGGGAACAAGACCCTCAACTCAAATCAGGAACAAGACCTAGGGGAACAAGACCCACAATTCAGGGAACAAGACCCTCCACTCAATTCAGGGAACAAGACCCTTATCTTAACTCAGTAAGGTTCGAAAATGGACCACTATCACTCACCGAAAATGGCACTCGGGTATGGAGACACACCAACATCAGTATCAGTTTTTCCGGGTATGGAGACACACCAACATCAGTATCAGTTTTGTCGGGTATGGTACTCCGGGTATGGAGACACTACTGCAACACTCTGGGTTTGGAGACGCAACCGCGACACCTCGGGTATGGGGTATGGCATGCCAGGTACGACACTCCGGTATGGAGATACTACTGCGACACTCCGGGTATGGAGACGCAACCGCGACGCCTCGGGTATGGGGTTAGCACGCCGGGTATGGCGCAACCAAAATCAACTCAAAGCAATAGACAAGTCAAGTGACAGCTGGCGAGCCAGGTAAGTAAAAATACATTGCACGAACTTTGATAGGATTGTCATTGTCACACACTGCACAAGTCCCATCAAAGTGGGGGCGACTGCACTGCATTTTTGCATGTAATTCCCGATGACGAGCCTCCTGCGGAGGCACTACCTTTTAAGTCACGGAAGTCGCGAGAAACGGACGTCGAAAGGGATAATTCAAGAATTGACATCTTGTTGGATTTAGTTCGCTCGCTTAGCCTTGGGTTTGCTCGTTAGACCTCTATTTTAAAATTTATCCCCAGCCCAAAGTATAAACCCTCTAAAATCAGCCCAACCTCACGCACAAAACAGCTACTGGAACCAGCCTTATTCATGCCAAAATAGCCCATTTGATCACCCTTCCACAAACTGCCCATATTTCACGCACCAAACGCCCACATCAAGACAGCCCCTAACCGACCCAAACAGTCCATAAAATTACCCTCAAACCTTCCAGAAACAGCAAGCGGAAACAACAGTCGAAAACAGAGAAAACAACGAGTGAGAACATCGGAAACAACGACCAAGAAAACAGCGGAAACAATGAACCAGTGAAAATAGTAGAAATAGCAAACCAGTGAAAACAGCGGAAACGATAACCCTTCCGGCGACGTCCCAACGTATTCCCGAGAAGCGACTTAAAAGGTAAGACCTGAGGGCACCCTTTATTATATTTTATTTTGTTGTCCCGGACACGGCGTGCTCGGTTGAAGTGGAATACGTCCAACCGAGTATGCGAGGTCCTACATTGAGAACGGCCAAGTTTTCGGCCGATGATCTATGACCAAAGAAATAGTTAGTTTTCCTTGTAATAAAAATAAAGGTATATACAATCAATGGTTGATGTTTACACTTATGGTGTGACTTATCATGTGTCTACTCATCTATACAAAGCCCTAAGAGTGCCCATAAACATCTTAGGATAAAACTGGAATGAATGAAAATATATCTTGGAAATGTGCCTCGCGTCGGGACGCTCCCATCCCAGCATAAATCCAGCACCCATTTCTCATTCCAGCACGTGTCGCGACGCCGAGGAGTTTGCGTCACGATGCGACGCTGTTTCCAGGTCTAAAATTACAATTCACTTCATACACCATTTCCTCAACATCACACAAGCTGCAACCATAACAAATACATTACATATCATCAATTCCACTCTTACACATTATCTTAAAATCAAATCATAATCATTTATAAATCCCAACTCAAATTCACACTTAGGGATTTCACAATTTAGGGGTTTCTCAAATTCTTAACTTTCAAACACAACAATCATGTAAACAACCTCAAGCATACCCAATCAACATACCACAATCATCAAATCATCAAAATTATTATATTAAGGATTTTTATCAAGCTATATTCACCTTGATTTCATTTTTTTTCTTCACTAGCATAACCTTCTAAGCTCCCTAATTCCTTTTCCAAGCTTGCATGTGAAAATTGAAGCTTGAATGAAGTAGTTTTAGTTGATATACTGGAGAGAAATCTGGAGTTCTCTCCATCTTTCTCACGTTTCCCCTCTAAAAAATGTGAAGGGTGAAAGGGTAATGTTCCCTTTATATACTAGGGGCAGATGGTAAAAAGAGTAATGAAGAAAATGCTAAAACTTTAAGAATTTCCCAAAATTAGTCCTTAGGCATAGTTCATCCGAATCTGAATTGCATTTTTGGTCTTTTTCGGCTTCGAATTTGAAGAAATGTCCAACATAAAAGTTTTATATCTCGGTCTTAATTTTCCAGCAATTTAAAATTCATAAAAATCAGATATCGTATGAGAAAATTACGGTCCAAATACTAAAGGCTGTCTGTGTTGAACCTTAAAATGAATTTTGTATCGGTACAACAAAGAATTTATCGAATAAGCTTAAAGTAATTCCATGAGCCTAGTACACACTTCCATAAGATCATATAATATATTCTATACCATTCTTAACTTAGTAGTCATCAGGTTACCGAGGTGTTATATTTTCTCACCCCTTAAATGAGATTCATCCTCGAATCTCTATTAAGAACTGAAATTCTGAAATTGTGCCTTACAATTCTGGATATTGAATATCTTACCACAAGTGATTGAATTCACCTATTATCCTCTAGGGCATAGAATCCTAGAAGACTTTTCACTGCATAAACCAACATATAACACCAATATCAACATTACCATCTTCACACAAGCATTCTTCAATGCTTCAACATTAAAACACAAGAATTTAACCCCCCCAATCATCACTCCAACAACTTATAATAATAAGACATGTTATTATCAATTCAAATACAACAATTTATTTCAATACCATTAAATCACAATATCCAATTCCATAGATTCCAATACATTCCAATATCTAGGGTTCCACATAGCCAACTCTGCTTTACCATATATACCGTACTACTTTGTGACAATCTCTCAGAAATTGTTATCAAACCATAGAGCAATATAAATTTTATGTGCCATGTTTCAAAATCATATCTGGGGTTGTATTCTAATCTATCTATGTGAATTTTACTCCGTTGTAAAATTATTTATATTCCATGGTTGTATTAACTTAATAGCTCGAATCCTTATCATTGTTCGTTAATCACTTAGCTAGTATACACACATAGTCCTCCTTTTATCTTAACATCCATCAATAAAATAAACCTTGCCATGTTGGCAAATGCCTCATCTAATTTTTAAAGGATTTGGCAGGTAATTTCTCGTTTTCATCCTGTAAAATTATGTTGAGTATTATATATTTACCATCATACTTCATCCACCACCAAGCATCAAGGAACTACATTTCTAAACCTCTAATTATTTTGACATTCTCTAACTCGATTATCCAAGTAAGTTATCAATTATACTCTAATGCTTCTTAAGAATTTCTAGACGATTACATCTAAGTCATGTATCATTTATCCATACCATGCTCAACATCTTATTTGACCATAATAACTGTGATTTTTGAATTATTCATTATTGACTGAAGGAGAAAACATCAAGAATTATGGTATGATATGTCCTCTGTTCAAGAATAATAGCAACTATGTTAATTCAGACTTTAAATAAATAGGTATAGACAATAACATCTACAAAACAATAATTTATAACAGTGATGGTTACATCAGGGAATATAACAATTTGGCTGTAAGGCGAAAATAAGATCATCTTCATATTGATGATTTTCCCATTGTCTTTGGGCTTTATGAGACATATGAATGTCACTGATGATGATTCATGATTCGAGATTATCAGGAAACTTGATTTGGTTATAGCCTTTGATAATACTCATTGATGACTCTTCAATAGTAGTGAAGAGTTACCCGTCTCTTTCAATAATATTACTCTCTAAACTTCGGCGAATAGAATCTGCAGAGATAGCTCTAAGATCACATGTATGACGGAAGGTAATCTCTTCTGGAAAATCCTCATATCCGTAATACGCTTTAAGTTTAGGTCTCGATGGCCAATTGGTAAGTCTCCAATCAGTGATCTAGTGTGATAATATGATTATAATTAGATAAATGGGGTGGAAAATGTATGAATAGTCCTCCGTCCATTCTGGGATAATTATTTCGATCCAGACAGTAATACTTTTGTGGCGTATATACCATCGATGCAAAATATTACTAACGAATGGGGAAAACCTAACAAATACTGGCTTCTAAGATACCAGGGCTGTTAGGATGAATTGGACTTGACCCAAGAATAAATCCATTCAAGAACCCAAGTTCAAACAAAGTGCCTAAACTCCACTGGTAATGATCAAAGAATTCGTGATTGTTTATGAAAATTGTGGAATGATATCTGTGATATCCACATTGAACAATGGCAGAATTATTTTTATATGGTATCAAGCTATCTGTTTATCCATTCCAGATGGTTCGAAGAATAAAGCACCACTTCATAAAGTTAGTAGGAACCCGATTCATGATATCCATTGCAATCTCTCCAGGCAACATGGCAGATGGAGTTGTATATAGGTAATTGTAAATATCCCTCCAAAGATCTTGAACATATTTGGAATCTATGATTGCTCGATCAATGACTGGCCATTTGTAAAGTTTTTGATATACCACTTTAGCTCTGGTAGCCTTTGGGCAGGGGCTAGGATTAACAGAGGAAGATTTCATGGAAGAAATTTCTTGATTCATTCACTAAGAATTCAAGCGTCTCTTTATACAGAAAGTTATTGATATTTTCTTCATAAAAGCACTTCCACAATATTCCTGCTTGATGTGAAAGGGTAACAAGTTTGCGGTGATAAGATATAAAGCAAATGGGTGAGGGCCTGCACAATCTTATTTTCAGCACCAGAAATATCTAAAGGAGATGTATTTTTACGTGATCTCTCTCAAGTCTCTTTCTACTGGTTGCCCTTTGAGGCGAACAACTAACTCGCCTACTGCACATTTATATTTTTCCAATTATTGATATCTCATAAACTTTAGATGACAGATGATTGACACCAGCAGTTCACATCAAGACCACTTATGGTGATTCGCTTAACTACTAGTTAAGACTGTACATAATGGTTACTTATGAATCTAAGATTCCCTTATTTACTTATCAAATATTGACTCCCACCTTACTGCATTTCTGTTTGAAACTACCCAAATTACTTCTTCCAATAATACTCAAAATTCATTTCTACTATAGGTCATGTTTGCCTTTATTGAGTACCTCTTTAAAGGTTCACGCTTTCCTTAATTCCCAATACACTCACTTTAAGGCCATGCTTCTCATAATATATAAGATTATAACTTTAAACTAAACCTGATCTATTGCAAATTAAAACCTTTCCATTCCTTACAGAATATAGTTATCTTACAATTCTGATATAATTCTCTTAGATTTCCCTGGTTCAACTATTTAGTTATCTTGTGATCCGCTTATTCTGTTAGATACTCTCTTTACTTGTAAAATTCACTCTTAGGGACTACAATATATATATCTCTCTATTGTCTTTTCCTGCTATAAATTACAACTATACCATTTAGTCTTTTCACTTGAAATAATATTATGGTTAACTCTTGAGTATCCCAAACCCTATGGATCTATTCTTCCAACTTTAAATGAATTTCTACTAGCATATAACATTTTTACTGGTACTGCACAATTTTCCATGAAATCTTATATCAATTTCCCTGATTTCTTGTTAATCCTAGAAACGTCTCTACATCTTTTCCAATTAGTTTACCCTAGGATATATCATCCTCAGGCTTCTTTATAAATATTTCTAGTTATATATATATATATATTGAAAAAGGCTTGGACAAGCATCTTATGTCCCAGCAGGTATCAGTATCATTGTCTTGGTTCATGTATTCTATACCCTGGTAATGTCTATTGCTCGAATAAGATAGGTGTGAAACAAACTACGTTAAAACAGTTCCCTAAACTGGAGTCATCGAGAGGTTTTTATATCTAAATTACTTGGACCTAATCTAAATCTGATTTCATAACAAAGATATATAATCAATTTTCCTTATGTTATTCAGTTTATCTGTTTACATGTCTGGGTTTAGATGTCTATAATCTCTATGCCATCTTTGGTATTTCGAGTCATTTGGAAACTTCCATAAGTGAAACAAGTTTCTTGCATCCTTTTATCTTTCTAACTATCCTTCGTGATTCGAAAAACTTGCCATTGATACGAAGTATTCAAAGACTATTTGATCTATTTGAAAGAATTTTTTCTGAGAAATGAAGAAATCTTATGAGAAAGAAATGAACCTTACGTAGTTCTACTCGATATTTTACTCTTGCTCAGGCCTGCTATATTTCTCTTACTCCTTTAAGTTATGGCATTTTCCTTACTATATCATTTACCTCTTACTATCTCTGGTTGCTTTAAACATCAGAAGATCACCTTTTCATTTATCTCATAGATTTCTCTTCCCACTCCATTGAGTGAATATTATCAAAACTTACTATCAGGTCTCATAACTTGCCTGCATATTTGGTAATAGGTAAGAAAAACTATAAAAGAATTCTCAACTTGGATATAGAATATAGTTGCTTTCATAAGGAAAATTATTCGAATAGCTTGGGAAAGCTTACTAACCAATCTATAGAGTTGAGGATGTACTCGAGGATCAAATACTGAAGAGGTAGTGCCTCGCATACGGGCATCCTAGACATACCACGTATACAAAACGCCAACACTCTACCCAATACAGTCACTAACTCATTAGACCATGCTCTGATACCATCTTTGTAACATCCCCAATCCGGAAGATGCTACTGGTAGGGAATAGGCCGTACTATCCCCTGAGCCTCAAATTATCTAACTGATCAATATTGTCAACTTCATCCCAAACATAAGTTCATGCATTGGGTCCAATTCCCAACACAATACTCATAGAAATGCATCTCAAGTTTCCATACAATGAACTCAAAAGTAAATTACATTACAAATATGATGTTTGACACACTCAAGACTGATATTATGCAATGTTTATCATGTGACTTTTACTCGAATCTGACTATGCTGCCTTCGGGACTCAACCCGGTGGACTCTAAACCCAAGTAACTGCCATCATATCCATCCTCTCGAGCTCGTCCTTCAGATTTACCTAATAAAATACTAGGAGTGGATGGGTTAGGTCATTTGAACGACCCAGTGAGTGGACAGTTTTAAAAAAATGAAACTGACATACTTCGTAAAATCCATGGTTCCAAAACCAAAATCATTTCAAGAAACGGTCATTCCAGCTCAGAAAACATTTTCTAGAATTTCTCTAAGTCGTGAGTTCTCTTGATAACTCCTTTAATAAATCATTCTCATTAAATATTCGAGTCTCAAAAGTCCATCTCTGAATTTATAAATTATAAACCATGATTTCCTGTCCAAAAACCTTTGTGAAAAACATTCACAAAATCATATGTAAAATCATCTGTAAAATCAACTGTCAATCTGTACAATAATCCCGTGGTCTTAGGGCGTTGTATGCACAGTCTCCCAAGCCACTAAGCCAGTAAACAGTGGTGCTATCATTGCCACCAACCTGTCTCAGAAAATCCGGGTCGATGGGTGTTGTACTCACAGTCCCCCTAGCACAATACCCAGGATATAAAGGCATATGTCATCTCTAGTCCTATATCCCATGTGCACACATCTATATCTGATATCAGTATCGATACCCGTCAATACCATGTCCGTCAATTTCATATCTGTCAATTCCATATCTGTATCAAGTTACATCTGAGGTGGGTTTTTCCCCAATGACTCCAAAATCATAATTCCATATCTTTGAAATCATTTTCATCATCAGAGCATTTATTTGAAACCAAGCTTTATCAAAAGCTTAAATTATATATCTCATTCACATGAAATTATCATTTTAAGTAAAATAAATAAATCAGTGATCTGCAAAATCATATCAGAAATCACAATTAAAAACTCTAAAATAATACTCCTAGATAAGAGGAAAATATCCACTCACAATGCTATGAAAATTTGGGTACGGTGTGTGGTGTAGGTAATCTCCAAGTGTTCGGCCGATGATCTATGACCAAAGAAATCGTTAGTTTTCCTTGTAATAAAAAGAACGGTATATACAATCAATGATTGATGTTTACACTTATGGTATGACTTATCATTTGTCTACTCATCTATACAAAGCCCTTAGAGTGCCCCAAATATCTTTGGATAAAATTGGAATAAATTAAAATATATCCTGGAAATGTGCCTTGCATCGCGACGCACCCAGTCCAGCACAAATCTTGCACCCATTTCTTCTTCCAGCACGCGTCGCGACATCGAGTAGTTTGCGTCGTGACGCGACGCTGTTTCTAGGTCTGAAATTACAATTCACTTCATACACCATTTTCTCAACATCACACAAGCTACAACCATAACAAATACATTATATATCATCAATTCCACTCTTAAACACTATCTTAAAACCAAATCATAATCATTTATAAACCCCAACTCAAATTCACACATAGGGATTTCACAATTTAGTGGTTTCTCAAATCCTTAACTTTCAAACACAACAATCATATAAACAACCTCAAGCACACCCAATCAACACACCACAATCATCAAATCATCAAAATTCATTATATCAAGGATTTGGGTCAAGCTCTATTCACCTTGATTTCTTCACTAGCATAACCTTCTAAGCTCATTTTTTTCTTTTTCCAAGCTTGCATGTGAAGATTGAAGCTTGAATCAAGTTGTTTTGGTTGATGTAATGGAGAGAAATTGGGAGTTCTCTCCATATTTCTCACGTTTCCCTTCTAAAAAATGAGAAGGGTGAAAGGGTAATGTTCCCTTTATATACTAGGGGCAGATGGTAAAAAGATTAAATGAAGAAAATGCTAAAAACTTTAAGAATTTCCCCAAATTAGTCCTTAGGCATAGTTCATCCGAATCTGAATTGCATTTTTGATCTTTTTCAGCTTCGAATTTGAAGAAATGTCCAACATAAAGGTTGTAGATCTCGATCTTAGCTTTCTAGTGATATACAATTCATAAAAATCGGATATTTTATGAGAAAGATATGGTCCAAATACTAAAGTCTACTCGCGTTGAACCTTAAAATGAATTCTGTATCGGTACAACAAGGAATTTGTCGAATTGGTTTAAAGTAATTCCATGAGCCTAATACACACTTCCATAAGATCATATAGTAGGTGCTATACCATTCCTAACTTAGTAGTCATCGGGTTACCGGGGTGTTACATTCTCCCTCATATGAACTTCTTAAAGTTTTTAGGAGTGCATGTTTTTCCTTTCTTCCTCCTAGAGAGTACCATAAGTTTGAACCTCGTGCTTGAATTTATTGTATCTTGGGTTATGGAATCGAACACAATGTGTATCATTGTTGGGATCATGTGTCACAAAAATTTCGCATCTATCGTCATGTTGTATCCTGGGAGCACAATATACTCTCCTCCATTTCCGATTTGAAAGTGTCTTCCTCTGACCAACCTTCACCTTTCACTAACCTATCTATCGAGTTGTTTCCATATGATAATGATGCAGGTACTTATGGTGAGCCTACAAATGTCCAACCTATATTGCCGTCTGTCTCTGATGACGTTCCTTATACAGATATTGTACTTGAAGCCCTTGCGATAGAAAACTCCCATGATGTTATGCATCTTCTCCCCATTATCCTACTCGAGTAATACACTATCCTAATTATCTTCAAAATTATCATTGCTTATCCACTATTGTTTATTTACATGAATCTCAAACCTATAAGGAGGCATCCTCTAATCCTTATTGGCAGCAAGCTATTCTAGATGAATTACATGCTTTGGCAAAAATTAGTATTTGAGACTTGGTTGATCTTCTTTTTTGTAAAACTATAGTGGGATGCAAAATGATATACAAAATAAAAAACACTCAGATGACTCAATTGAGTGTTATAAAGCACGTCTTGTTATTAAGGGCTTCACTCAAGAATATGAGATTAATTATGATGAGACGTTCGCCCTAGTTGCTCACCTTACCGCAGTTCGCAGCCTTCTTGCCATTGCCGCTCCTCGATAATGAATTTTGTTTCATATGAATATCAAGAATATTTTTCTCAATGATGATCTCATTGAAGAGGTTTAATAAAACCCCCACCTAGTTTTGATCATCCACCAAACAAAATATAACGCCTACGATGCGCCTTATATGGTCTGAAACAAGCTCCTCGTGCATGGTTTGCCAAATTCAATGGCTAATTGTCAGTTTGGGTTCACCTTTAGTCCACATGATTTGCCCTATTCCTTTATAAATTTGATTCAAGCCTTGTTATGCTACTTCTTTATATTGATGACATGATTATTGCTGGAGATGATGTTTAAGGAATTACATATCTTAAGCGATCTCTTAGTCACCAATTTGAAATGAAAGGTCTTAGTTCTCTGAGTTACTTCTTAGGCCTTAAAATTATTTCCTCTGATGATGGCTATCATCTCTCTCAAGCCAAGTATACATCTGATTTTGTTTCTCAAGACAGCCTTACGGATAGTAAGATAATTCCAATCCCGATTGAGTATAATACTAGACTTACACCTATGGATATCACTCCACTTTATGATCATATTCTCTATACACAACTAATTAGCAGTCTCATTTATCTCACAGTAACTCGACCTGACATTGCTTATGTCGTTCATATTATGAGTCAGTTCATGGCTACTCCTTGATCTCTTCATTATACTAATGTGTTTCGCATTATTCGCTATGTTAAAGGCACTCTCTTTTACTGTCTCAATTTCTTTGATAATTCTTCACTTGTTCTTCAAGCTTACTTTAATGCAAATTGGGCAGGTGACCCTACTGATCATCGATCCACTACATGTTATTATGTATTCCTTGTCGACTCACTTATTTATTAGCGTAGTAAGAAACGGACATTGGTTGCTCGTTCTAGTACTAAGATTAGATATTGATCTCTTGACTACTGCAGAATTTCTATGACTATGTTGGCTCCTCGATAATAAAGGAGTGCCCCAACCATCATTGACTACTCTTTACTTTGAAAATCAAAGCGCTATTCAAATTTCGGATAATGATATCTTTTATGAACATACCAAACACATTGAGATTGATTGTCATTTCATTCACCAACATATTGCCCGCGGCTAGGGATGGCAGTTGGTAGGGTTTGGTGCGAATTTTTCATTACCAAACCCTCACTCGCATATGTAAATAAATTACCAAATTCGCACCATACCCGCTCTGAGTTTTAATTTTCATTACCAAACCCGCACCCGCATATAAAAATAAATTACCAACCCCGCACTGGTACCCGGTGGATTTTATTCGGGTTTTTAAAATATTGAATTCCTTTATTCTCTTAATAATACAATCTTTTTAATTAAACATTGATCCTTTTAATAACATACAAAAAAATATATTTGACAGTTTACAAATTATGACACATAAATAAAAGTTTAAAATATTTATAACATAATGTCAAATTCATATTATCATAATTACATCGATGAATTACTAGCTGAATATCCTTCATTATGTTAAATTCATATCATCAAAATTATTGAACCATGACTAAAAACAATTCAAAAATATTAAGAGAGAGCAATTCAAAAATTTTAAGTTAGAGAGTCCTTTTATATGAGAGATTTTTTTGCCCTAAAGATATAAAACAAAAAATGAATTAAACTTGCCGGTAGTGGATACCCGCAGTAGGTATCCGCTCCTTTTGCTTAATTACCAAACCCGCACCAAACCCGCAGCGGGTTTTATTTTAAATTACCAAACCCGCTTAAATATTTACCAAATCCTACCCATTGTGGGTGGGTTTTTTCAGGTTTGTGGGCGAAATTGCCATCCCTACTCGCGACACTCTTTGTTTGTTATCTCCTCTCCGAAGATCAACTAGATGATATATTCACCAAGCCTTTTCTTCCCGGCCACTACACAACTCTCGTTTCCAAACACAATCTGGTTTCCAAACACAATCTGGTTTCCTCACTCATCTTAAGTTTGAGAGGAGATGTCAAAAATATTACAGTTATCATATAAAAATAAATTACAGTACCATTATTAACTGTAATATATTCCATATTAATATTGATTAATTTTGTACATAATTATATAAGAATATTCTCGATATATTTTTTTTGTAATACCTATATAAAAGTAATATATACATTACATTTAAATCAAGAAAAATAAAATCATTTTCTTCAGGCTCCTCTTTTGTTTCTCACAGTATTGAAGGTGGGATGCATAAAACCCAGTTGGATATGATAAATCTATCTCAATTGACATCATACTAATTCAAACATGATGGTGGTTAATCATTATATTCAAATCATCAATAAAACACAATTCAACAATACTCAACAATTGGGGAAAATCATGAAATTAATGATTAAAATTAAATTGAGAGTTCTATACTAAACTACATTTTAGCCCTATAATAAATAGAATTAGTTATTCATATGGATAATTAAAATCTAAAGCAAAAATAGATTTTGAAATCTTCATTAGCATATGTGTGATCTAGATTTTGCAAGAACAAGGTTTTGCAAAAAAATATTTTGAAATCAATTGTAAAGGCATGTATTCCCCAAGTTCTTGAAATTTTCTCATATGTTATGAATCCCTTTTCAATTCGGCTCCTTCTCTCTTATATAGTGTCAAATTCGTGCCTAGGATTGTGAGGAGATACTTTGGGAGTGTTTTACTTCAATTTGGATTGTGTTTCCTTTAAAACTTGAAATCTCTTTTAAATCGCAGTTCAGGACATTTCAGACATTCTAAGTCAAGGTACGGTCGTCCTAAGTCGAATGAGATAAAAAAAAAAATTTATTTTTATCTCTTTTAATCTCAGAAGTTCTTGAAATCTCTTTTAATTCCGGAAGTTATTTTCAAAATTTTTTATAATGTTTGATTGCATTTTATGTATATTTTTTGAGGATTAAAAAAATTATTTTTGCCTCTACTAACAAAAGTTCAAAATTTGGGTTTTTGAGAGTACAACTTGAAAAACTGTTTAAAGATTTAAATTATCTATAATACTCTTATTTAATTTAACAGCATTATTTCATTTTTTTCATAATACAACTTAAAAAAAATTTGTCCAATAAAGTTGTTGACGGCTGATTTTGGTCTCAGGGGCAATATGAGAATATTACTCCCGAGACAATCCTCCCTCAATAGTGAATTTGTTTGGTTATGGGGGACCAAAAGCAAACTTAGCAAAAGACAGATAAATACACCAATCGACAAGGAGTTTTAACGTGGTTCGGTGGATCTTGGTCCGACCTACGTCCACGGGCACAAAAAGGATGATACTTTTATTACTCAAACACGCTTCTCAGCTCTCTCTTTTGTTTACAAGTCTCACAATAATGATCTTGATCTCCACTTTTTGATGCCTTTTACACATACTCTGCCCTCCTATTTATAATAGTAAAGAAATCAGACTCCTATTTGCATAAGAAATCCTAGTTGAACTCAGTCTCTCTTGCAAGGATTCTAGTCTGATATTGTCTTCTCTTTTCTTATTCCTTTTCGGATTCTGACTTCATTTCCTTGTGAGAATAGGATGATTCATTTTATCTTATCAGCAAGAATAGGGTGTTGGCATCTTGAGCCTGTCTCGCCATCTGGTCGGTTTTCATGAGGTCGGTCATGGCAATCTTTTATGCTGAGAATGTTGCTGTCGACCTGATAGTGCCGGTCATAAAGTGCTCGGTCTATTTCTGTTGTGGTCGGTTTGAAACCGTAAGGTGCTTTGTTCTTTTATTGCAAAGTGGTCGGGTTGGATTTAGTGATCTCAACCAAGCAGGGAATTACCCTTCTGTCCTCGTCGTGCTGCCTTAAATATCATAGTGCCTGAAAACACCATCAACATCTGTCCCCTAGTTCTCGGTTCCAACAAGTGTGCAAGTTGGTGCCGGGAACTATATAAAGATGGTGTGCTGATTTGCTCTGTTGGAGGTCGGTCCAGTGTTGAGAAATGTTTTGTCGCCTCTTTTCAAGCGCTTTGTCTTGAGACACGCAACAGTCACGTCCGTTTAAATGCCTATCAAATCATCTTTAGGGTTTCTTCTAATTTCGACACTTGTCAAACATCCGCCGGGTTCCCGCCAAAAAGGGAATGAATCGACCGTGTAGAGGCGTCTTCACAGTGGGCTGATCTCAGCCATCTGTTTAAACTTGGGAGACCTCTTTTGCAGTCGACACCTGGCGTTCATCCGGGTTCCTCCCTTAGATCCAACGGTCACGAGCGTCCTGGTTATGACTATAAGAAGGCGAGGCTTTCACTGTTCCATCTTTTTTGGCAATTTCTCCTTGCTTTCCTGAAAACGTCTCCTGTTAATCGCTCAATTCAGTGTTCTCGGAGTTCAACCGCGGGCTTTTTTCTCTGCTGCGAACATAAGGAACGGGCAAACCGTACTGCATAACCTCCAGATTTTCTGAGAAAAAACAAGTAAGTCTTCTGAACGACCTCTTCCCTTTCTGTGTTGTGAATCCTGTTTTCTTTGTTGAATGTTGCTAAGGGATGACTTAAGGTCTTGTTGGATTTTGCTTTATGGCACTTTTTAGAACCCACCCGTTTTAGAAAACCTGAGTAGTTTCTTAGTTATAGACTGACTTCCCCTTCCTTTTTTGTTTTCCGGATGTCAGGGATGTCTGACAGCAGTTCCTCCCCTGAAAAACCTGCTAAAAACTCAACTCCCCATGCTGAGGAGCTTTCCTCGGGCTCGGGGGCACCTAGTGTAGAAGACCTTGATACTACCCCTACTCCTTCTAAGATCGAACAAGATTCCTACCATCAAAGGGTTCCTCGGAAGGATCCAGAGCCCGGTGATCTTGGCTCGTCGGCTCTGGATATGAACCGTCCTTCCAAAATAACTGAAGATGACCTTGCACTACTCCGACAGCGATATAATATTCCGATAGATATCGCCCTTGAAGTTCCGGCCTGATGGATCGCCCTAGTCAACCTGAAGAGGGCTCGGTGGCACTTCTTCCTGCCTTTTTCGAGTGTGGGCTACGGCTACCGATGCAACGTTATTTTGCTTGGATGCTGGCCGAGATGGAGATTGCCCCCTGTCAATTGAGTTTAAATAGTTGGACGATTCTGGCCGGCATATATGTTGTTTGGCACCGGGCAGGTTTAGGTGTACCTTCTTGGAAGAGGTGAAGAGGTTATATCGTTTGAAGTCTAACCCAAAGACCCACTATGGTTGGTATTACCTCTCTGCTTATGAGAGTTCGTCCAACCTTGTCCAAAAACTCCCCGACTCTAACAAGAATTTCAAGGATCTTTGGTTCTGGGCTACTGGGGATTGGGGTCGGGTCCTCAGATCGTTTGAGGAGGACGTCTTGGTTCCGGACATCTTCAGGGCGGGAGGTTAGGAGTTTAATACCCCTCTTTTTCTTATTCCCATTCTTAGTTTCTTAGGTTTCTAACTTCTCTGGTTCCTCCCAGCTTGTTGGCGGGATGCTCCCAAGGTTTCTCGTCAGGTCCGGAGGCGGGTATATTGGGCTCGGGGGTATGCTGCCCACTGGAGGAAGTTGGTTAATGATGCGGCCTTTGTTGATCGGGCCTTACTCGGACTGTCTCTTCGGAGGCCTCGGTCGGATAGGTAGATGTTTGCTGACTGTTTTAGTTTGACTTCTCTGTTTGTTTTATAGTGTTTGATGTCTTTGTTATATGCTCGAGTCCTGATTTCCTTCTCCCCCTTTTTTGTAGGCATGTCAAAGAGGCCGAAGTTTCTTGAGAAGTTGGCTGGTACTATGAAGAAGGCCGGTCATGTGGAAACGGGAACTTCCCGGGCACAGCCTGAACCTGCCGAGGCTGGGAGGGTATCTCAGGGGAAAGTTAGCTGGCTGCTCGGGGTCTATCTTCTCCTGGTGTGTAGTCATCGGGGTCTGCTCATCTCATCAGTCCGCCGAAGCCTTTTAGGAAAAGGAGGCGTCAATTTGGGGCCGAGGAGGCTGAGTTGGGGGGGAGGAGGAGGAGCCTGTCCCGGGCAAGAAGAAGATGTCCGTCGGGGGAAAAAATCTTCCGAGGGCTCTACTAAGAAGCGGAAAGGTTCCGTGATCCTCGGGGTGGATGACTTGGGAGAAAACATCCGGGAGGCTACTTCCCATTTAGTGCCGGCTTTTAATGAATTGGCCGAGGTGATTCCCCCGGGGGAGGTTTCGAGATATGAGGATATCTCTCCTGAAGCTGTGGTGACCGAGATGAGCTCTCAAATGGCAAAGGTAGTTTTATTCTTCTTTTTTCTGATTTCGGTTCTCGGTCTTCTTCATCTCATATCTTGACTTTCTTTGTTTTCGTGCAGGCTACTTACCTCATGGCGAAGAATAAGGACCTCCTTCTGAGTCTATTGTCCGAGGGTGGTCAGGCCCAGAGACTTCAGAATCGCCTTGCAGAAGTGGAAGCTAAACTGGCTGATCGGGAGGAGGTGATAAAGAACCTTGAGTCGACCGCAATTGAGAATTTTAAAACAAACAAAGCTCTTAAGGCTGCTGCCGGGTTGGAGCGAAAACTTGCCGACACTGCCCGGGAGGATTTGAAGGCTGCCCAATCTGAGATTGGCGTTTTGAAAGCGAAGGTGGCTAGTGTTGAAACCAAATTGAAGGCCAACGATGAGCAAATGGCGCGGGCTCGGGATGATCTCGAGAGGAAAGAGGCCGAGCTTGAGGAGAGAGAGGCCGATCTTAAGACCGAGAAGGAGGCCATCCGCCTTTAGGGGGTTGGTGACTGTGCTGAACTGATACCGATGGTGCAGCCAAGTCTGAATATGGATCCTATTTATGCGACCATCAGCTTTTGTAAGGGGGATATTTCCGAGGAGGAGTTCCGGAAGTGGCTCCCTCCTCCTACCGAGGAGGTGATGGATCCCGACCCGATTTCGGTCGTTCCGGCTTCTGGTGCTTCCCAAGAAGGACGGCCTGATGTTCCTGCCCTCGGTGAGGACTGCCTTGAGATCCCTCCTCCCATCCCTGAAGCAGAGGTCTCTCATGCTGCCGAGGTTGAAGCCGTAGTTCCTCCTCCCGAGGTCGAGCCGATCCTCTCGCCGTCTGAGCCGGTTGAGGAAGAAATTCCTGCCCCTGTGCGGGCTGAATGAGAAAGTTGTATTTTGACGTATATATATATAATATATATTTTGTGTCTTTTTTATCTCATTCTCCTTTTTCTTTATGTTTCCTGTTATCCGATCAATTTGAGACCCTTCAGGGGTCAGCATGAGCCGGAGGGGTATAACCCGACCCCGAGCTGAGTGAGACACTTGGCTCTGGGGGAATGTTACCTCCCCAGTCCAAAGAAACCGACTCGGTGGGACGTAACCCGACCCCGAGCTGAGTGAAAGACTTGGGTCTAGGGGAATGTTATCTCCCCAATCCAAAGAAGACTAATTCGGTGGGACGTAACCCGACTCCGAGCTGAGTGAGACACTTGGCTCTGGGGGAATGTTACCTCCCCAGTCCAAAGAAACCGACTCGGTGGGACGTAACCCGACCCCGAGCTGAGTGAAAGACTTGGGTTCTGGGGGAATGTTATCTCCCCAATCCAAGAAGACTAATTCGGTGGGACGTAACCTGACCCCGAGCTGAGAAAGGCACTTGGACCTGGGGGAATGTTACGTCCCCAGTCCGAAGGGCTGACTCAGTGGGATATAACCCGACCCTGAGCTGAATAACCAAGTGGCCTCGGCGGAACGAAATCCAGCCCCGAACCGACTAACCCCTGGGGTTTATTCAGAAGGGAAGTGAATTAACTTTGAAACCCTACCGAATCTGGCATGGGCGTCCCTCTGCCAGACCGGCGAAAAACAAAAACAAGATTCTGGAAAATAAAATTAAAAGGTGGGGGTGACTTAGCACCTATCCCAAAAACATTTTTGCAAGCATAAACAACAACATGGATGCCTCAAAACAGCGTCCCGTCCTCCTTAGGCCCGGTAACACTGGAGCTAGCAATCGTCACGGGGGCATCATTATCCCCTGTGCTATGCTTTCTCACGGATCCATTACATCGGGTACGTGAGGATCAAAGAGTGCTCGACACATAAGGGCATGTTCCTCCTCATGTTCGGTAACACTGGAGCAAGCAATCGCCACAGGGGTATCATCCCTCCCTGTGCTATGCTTATCACGGATCCTATGCATCGAGTGTGCCCCTGAGGACCCCGAGCCAAGAGAGATACTTGGGACTGGGGGAATGTTCCGTCCCCAGGCCAATGAGTATGACTCGGTGGGACGTAACCCGAACCCGAGCCGAAAACGGCCTCGGCGGAACGAAATCCAGCCCCGAGCCGAATAATGAAGAGGCCTCGGCGGAATGTAATCCAGCCCCGAGCCGATTGAAACATTAAGGGTATATTCCTCCTTATGTTATGCTTCTCTATGTTCTCTGTTTTTTTTTGTATGGAGTCGAACGATTCTGGTGTGACTCTGTGCATTTTTGTGGTGGTAGCCGTGGTCGGGTAGTTGCGAGTTTTGTGTTTTTTTTAGCTTTGGATCGTCGTGTGAGCATGTCCCCGAGTTTTTTTTTTGAATATGGTTTTGTTTTGTTTTATTTTTTGGGAGAGCGTTTGGAAAAAAAGAAAGTTTTTTATTCATACTCGGGGACATACTGCCCTTCTTACAACTCTCTGTGGGTCATTTTGAGAGAGGCTTCTGTATTTGGACTCCTTTCCCTTATTTGTTTGTCGTAGACAGGTAGGATGAAGGAAAGTTTTACTGGAAGTATTTCCTCAACATCTTAGCGTTCCATGGATTTTTTAATCTCGTGCCGTCCAGCCGTTCTAGGATGTACACTCCTGGCTTCACCACTTTTACCACCTTGTAGGGCCCTTCCCATTTGGCGCCCAGGGAGCCTTCCTCTGGCTTTCGAGTATTTAGGGTGACCTTTCTTAGCACCAGGTCGCCTGGGATGAAGGTGCGTGTCCGAATCCTTTTATTGTAGAAGCGGGCCATCCTTTGTTGGTAGATTGCTGTTTTCATGGCCGACCTCTCTCTCTTCTCTTCGATCAGGTCGAGGTGGTTTCTGATAAGTCTTTCATTCTGCTTACTCTCGTAGTGCTGAACCCTGTGGGAGGTCACCCCGATTTCTGCCGGGATGACAACTTCATATCCGTATGCTAAGGAGAACGGAGTTTCTCCCGTGGAGTCCTTATAGGTTGTCCGGTGCGCCCATAGTACTTCTGGTAGTTCCTTGACCCATAGGCCTTTGCTGGATCCGAGCCGAGCTTTCAGGTTAGCCTTGATGGTTTTGTTCGTCGCCTCGACTTGTCCGTTGACTGATTGGGATGGGCTGGCGTGGCGAACCTTAGGGCGATCTGGAGATCCTCGCAAAGTTTTCTGAAACCTTTGCTGTCAAACTGCTTCCCGTTCCCGTTGTCAGTGATGATGGCTCGGGGGATCCCGAATCGGCAGACGATATTTTTCCTCAGGAACTCAGTGGCTTTTTCTCCGTTATAGTGGATAATGGCTCTGCCTCCACCCATTTGGTGAAATAGTCTATGGCCACGATGGCATATTTTGCCTGCCCTTTCCCTTGTGGCATCGGGCCAATGATGTCTAGTCCCCACTGGGCGAATCGGCCAGGGATTGAGCAGCGTGGTTAACTGTTCGGCTGGTTGATGGTGGAGATTTGCATTTTTCTGACATCCTTCGCACTTGCGGGCCACTTCTATGCCATCCTGGTGCATGGTCGACTAGTAGAAACCTTGTCTTAGGGCTTTGAAAGCAATTGAGCAACCTCCGGCGTGGCTTCCGCAGATGCCCGTGTGTATCTCCCTGAGCACATAATTTGCCTCTTCTTCTGCAAGACATCTTAAGAGGGGGACTGAGTAACCCCGTCGGTAAAGTACCCCGTCGATTAGGGAGAATTTAGTGCTCTTATATCTTAACTTTCCGGCCTCCGTTTTGTCTTCTGGTGTTTCTCCTGTTTCCAGATATTCTCTGATGGGTTGCATCCATGATGCTTTGCTTTCTTTATCTAGAACTTCTACTTTAGATTCTCATACGCTCCTTTCCCGGATGTAAATCAAAGGGATTATCCTGGGGTGTTCGGCTTTTGTTGAAGAGGCGAGCCGTGCCAGGGAGTCTGCCTCACAATTTTCCTCTCAGGGGATTTGTTCGAAGCGTACATCCCTCATCTTCCCGGTTATCTTTCGTACTTCGGTCAGATAGGCCATCATGCTAGGCTCTTTTGCTTGAAATGCTCCTTTTAGTTGCTGAATAGCTAACTGCGAGTCACTCTTTATTACCATATCTCGGATCCCTAACACGGTGCATAGTCTCAAACCGCCCAGTATTGCTTCATATTCTGCTTCATTGTTGGTCGCTATGAAAGCGAATTTCAGGGCGAGTAGGATTTCTTCTCCTTTGTCGCTTTTTAGGATGATTCCCGCGCCATTGCCTTGTGTGCTGGCCGAACTGTCTACGGACATTTCCCATTTGTCCTCGTCTATAGCCAGGGTCTGGGGGTCGGTACATTCGGCGATAAAATATGCCAACGCTTGTCCCTTTACTGCTGCTATTGGGAGGTAGGTGATGTCATGTTCACTTAGTTCTACCGACCACTTTACTAATCTGCCGGAAACCTCAGGCCGCTGCAGAATTTGTTTTAGGGGGTGACCGGTGTATACCTTGATAGGATGGGCCTGGAAGTAAGGCAGCAATTTCCGAGCTGCCGTAACTAATGAAAGGGCGACTAGTTCGTGTACTGGATACCGGGTTTCAGCATCTAAGAGGGCTTGCTGATATAGTAGACAGGCTTCTGGATCTTATCGGTTTCTTGTATCAGTACTGAACTTACTGCTCGGTCCGAAACAACCAGATATAGGTATAATATTTCTCCCGGGAGTGGTTTTGCCAGGAGTGGGGGCTGCACCAGGTACTGCTTTAACTGCTGGAAGGCTTCTTCGCACTCTGTTGTCCAGTCGATATCCTTTTTTGCTTTTTGGATCACTTTGAAGAAAGGGTGGCATTTGTCAGTTGCTCGTGATATGAACCGGTTGAGCGCAGCCACTCTTCCAGTCAGACTCTGTACTTCTTTTACTGTTTTGGGAGACTTTAGGGCCAGTATTGCATGGATCTTCTGTGGGTTTGCTTCAATTCCTCGGGCACTTACCATGTAGCCTAAAAACTTCCCTGAAGCTACCCCGAAGGTACATTTTTCCGGGTTGAGTCTCAGGTTGTGTTTTCTTAGAAGCTCGAAGGTCCTTTTTAGGTCGTCCATGTGGTTGCTTGGTTCTTTCGACATTGTTATCATGTCATCGACATAAACTAGCATTGTAATGCCGATGAGTGGTTTGAAAACTTTGTTTACCAACTTTTGGAAGGTTGCCGCAGCGTTTTTTAGCCCGAAGGGCATTACTTTATAGCAGTAAAGCCCCTGATCTGTGATGAAGGTTGTCTTCTCTTCGTCTGCATGGCACATTTTGACCTGGTTGTATCCGGAAAAAGCATCCATGAAGCTTAGCAATCCTTGACAGGCCGTGGTGTCTACTAGCTGGTCTATGTTCGGCAAAGGAAAACTGTCCTTGGGGCACGCCTTGTTTAGGTCAGTGAAATCGACACACATTCGCCACTTGCCATTGTTATTTCTGACCAACACCACGTTTGATACCCAATCCGGGTATCTTGCTTCTCTGATGAGACCTGCCTTTAGTACCTCTCGACCTCGGCTACTATTGCTTTACTCATCTCTTGATTGAAGTTCCTTCTTTTTTGCCTGACCGGTTTGTGAGATGTCTACCGCTAGGTGGTGATTGATGAATCTCGGGTCGATCCCAGGCATGTCATTGTATCCCTAGGCAAAGACGTCCGGGTACCCCTTCAGGCATTCTAGAAGATCTTGTCGTATAGACTTGCTCAGGCCTCCCCCTATCTTTATACTTTTTGCTGGCCCATAAAGTTCTATTTCTTCCCTCCTCAGCTGCAGCGAGTCGGGCATTTTTGTTTGGCCGGGGCCCCGGGCTTGTCTGTTCTTCTTCTTCTTCTCCCTGGTTTCTTTGTCGTTTTCGGGTATCTTCTGTGATGCAGAGAGTTTCTCGTGAGAGAGTTGCAAAGCAGCTGCGAGCTGTTTTCTGGCTTCCGCACACAATTCCGATCCCCTCCACGTGGGGAATTTCAGTTTCAGGTGGTAGCAGGACATTGCGGCTTTTGTTTTCATCATGAATGGTCGCCCGATGATGGCCTGGTAACTGCTCATGCAGTCTACTACAGTGAAGTCCGTCATGATTGTCCGGGTCCGGGGATGTGTCCCGACAGTTATTGCCAACTGTATCCTTCCTAGTGGGATGACGGCTGATCCACCGAAACCGAATAAGGGAGTGCTATCGTTGGTCAGGGTTGCATACTCCACCCCTAGGTCGTCCAGTGCTTCTCTGGAAATTATGTCAACCGCGTTCCCAGGTCTACTAGGATTTCTGTCTACCTCCGACCCGCTGATTACTGCCTTGATTATCAATGCATCGTCATGAGGGAAACTTACTCCTCGGGTATCCTCATCAGTAAACATTATCGGTACCGACCGACTTCCCTGTAGCCCTGTGACCTGCTCTGTTTCTAAGACATCTGGTCCTTGAGTTCTGTGCTGTAATCTTTCCTTGACCGGTTAGAGTTCCCGGCCAGTGTCCTTCCTCCTGCGATGATATTGATTTGGCGGCTACGTGCTCTTTGTCTGGCCGTCATGACCTCGTGGTCAATGTATTTGTTCAGATACCCGTTTCGTGCTAGATCTTCCATTTTTTCTCGCAGGTCTTTACATCCGTCTGTTGCATGTCCCTTGGAGTTGTGGTGTACGCAATAAGCCTTTTGGTTCCTTTTGTCCGGGGGGAATCTCCTTTGGTCGGGTTCTACTAAGAGGCATTTCCTCTGGATCTCCATGACAATTTGTCCCAGTGGTTTCTTTAGGGGAATGTATGCATCTTCCCCGACCACATGGTTTACTTGGGTCGGCGCCCTTCTCTTGGTTGTCTCGTGCAGTGGTTTGAACTCCTTGTGCTTCGGGGTGGTCTTCTGGATTCTCTTTCTATACGGCGGGGGGCGCCCTCCCTTGTGGTTCTTTCTCTGATGGTGTTCTCTTTTCGGGATACTTTCTCCTCGTTCTCTAACAAAATGAATTTTCGGGCCACCTCCAGGGCTGTGGCGTAGTCCGGGGAGTTGCCTCCTTAGGTGGGTCCATAGCTACTTTCAAGCTCCCTTCAAGCTTTCTAGGGCCTCGGGGGATTCGTACCCTCCAATTCGAGTACCATATTGTGGTATCTTTCAATGAATATTTTCAATGGTTCATCGTCTCCTTGTTTTATAAGCCTTAGTTCTCCAATCGTCTTTCTGGGGACACAAGCCCCCTTGAAGTGTCGTATGAATGACTTTCTGAGTTGTGCAAAGCTGCTGATGCTCCTTGGGGCTAGGCTTCTAAACCATAGAATGGCCGGTCCGGCTAGAGTTAAGGGGAACACTTTACAGATGGCGTCCCCTGTACCCCTTGTACCTCCATTAGTAGGACGAAACCTTCAATGTGGGCTTTGGGATCGGTATGGCCCTTGTATGGTGTCATGGTCGGCATGCTGAATCTTTTTGGGAATTTTTCTGATTTTATTTCTTCTGTGAGGGGGGACTCATCTTTGCCGTCCTGGACATCCCCTCTGTTTGTATTGGGGTATACTCCCCATTTGACTAGCTCCTCCCGCAGCCAAGATTTCATGCTGCTGTCTTTGGTTCCATGCCGCCTCCTGTGGTTTCTTTTCTTTCTGCTATCTTGGGAGTGGCGCTTCTCAGGGTCGGTATCTTCTCGTACTTTTTCGTTATACTTTTTCCCTCTTTTCCGGGGTGTTGTGAGGGCTATCATCGGAGGAGTCTGGTGACGATTTGTCATCCTCTTCCTCCCATGTGTCTTCGGTCTGGGAATCTCTCTGCACCACCACGGATCTTACCCTGTAGGGATCCCTCCTCCGGGGTCTGTCATCCTCACTTGTATCGACAATTCTCTTTCCTTCTGCTATTTCATTCCTTCGTCGGCGTCCCGGCCCCTCCTCGTACTTTCCGTCGTGCGTTCCTTCTATCTTTTCCAACCGGTCTTACTATGGTTTTTAGCAGAATTTGGTTCTCCTCCCTTTCCTTCCTCAGGTTCTCCTCGATCTTCTCCATCCAATCCGCAGCCGAGTTCCCTGACGATTGGTGGTTTCCGCCTTCCGCCATTGTCTCACTACGCGAGTTGCTTTTTGCTGAGTCCCCACAGACGGTGCCAACTGTTGACGGCTGATTTTGGTCTCAGGGGCAATATGGGAATATTACTCCCGAGACAATCCTCCCTCAATAGTGAATTTGTTTGGTTATGGGGGACCAAAAGCAAACTTAGCAAAAGATAGATAAATACACCAATCGACAAGGAGTTTTAACGTGGTTCGGTGGATTTTGGTCCGACCTACGTCCACGGGCACAAAAAGGATGATACTTTTATTACTCAAAACACGCTTCTCAGCTCTCTCTTTTGTTTACAAGTCTCACAATAATGATCTTGATCTCCACTTTTTGATGCCTTTTACACATACTCTGCCCTCCTATTTATAATAGTAAAGAAATCAGACTCATATTTGCATAAGAAATCCTAGTTGAACTCAGTCTTCTCTTCTTGAAAGGATTCCTAGTCTGATATTGTCTTCTCTTTTCTTATTCCTTTTCGGATTCTGACTTCATTTCCTTGTGAGAATAGGATGATTCGTTTTATCTTATCCGCAAGAATAGGGTGTCGTCATCTTGAGCCTGTCTCGCCATCTGGTCGGTTTTCATGAGGTCGGTCATGGCAATCTTTTATGCTGAGAATGTTGCTGTCGACCTGATAGTGCCCGGTCATAAAGTGCTCGGTCTATTTCTGTTGTGGTCGGTTTGAAACCGTAAGGTGCTTTGTTCTTTTATTGCAAAGTGGTCGGGTTGGATTTAGTGATCTCAACCAAGCAGGGAATTACCTTCTGTCCTCGTCGTGCTGCCTTAAATATCATAGTGCCTGAAAACACCATCAACAAAAGTAATTTTATAATTTTAATAAAAATTATCATTCACAACCAAACACCTAAATTTTTTTAATCAAAAACTCTACTTCTAAAATTTTATTAATAAAAATTCTACTTGAAAAAATTCTATTTAAAAAGCTATACCAAACAAACCCATAGTGCTTTTAACACTTTTCAAACTTTATAGTCACAACTAAAATATCAAGTAACATAGTGTTGAATAACTTTGGAATTGATATATGTATAAAAATTAAGGTGCAAGAATTTCGAGTATCTGCTACGGATTTTCGAGATGGATATCGATTTTGGTTCTGCTACCAGCTAGATAATAGAACACAAATGTGGTGTAAGATAGCATATAAAAACAATGACAAGTTTTTAAGAATTTATTGGTTCACAAAGTTATAACTTTTTCCTTCTGGAACAAACACAAATATAAACATTATAACGCTTCAAATGATTGAAAAACAACAATCATTACCAAGCCAAATTTAAAAAATATTCTCATTAAATGAGGGCAATCTATGGATCATTTAATGCTATTGTGCTATATCTGGAATTATCGTCTCATTATTTATCGTTTATATCCATGTCAATTGAGATCTTTTACAACTCACTTGACTCATGGTAATACCATTTGTTCTTTTTTTACCCTGCTACTAGGACATTTATAGGTCCACATCGTACTTGTCAAATTCTCGAAGTCGTGTTTTTCTCATATTCTTCTTTATCAGTGTTGCACTCATTTATTCTTAATTTTCTTTATTTCTAACTATGTCTCTCATTGTCCATCACAAATCTATCTATTCGTTCTCATCTCTCTTATCCTCATTTTTTAGATATTTTGATACTGTATTGCCAATATTAGGTCACCATAAAGCATTGCAAGTCTCGCAACCGTCATGTTAAACTTGTCTTAAAGTTTTAAATAAATGTTCTATAGATGCACATCTCTATTACCTACAGATGCACATTTACCTCTAGTTCAATTGAATTATATGAATAATATTTCAATCTATTTCCCTATCTTTTTGAAGGACACATCCGAAGTACATAAAACACCCACTTCTTTTTTTTTTTTTTTTTTTTTTTTATATTCCATTATCCCAATTTTGGTTGTTAGAGATTGGTTGGTCATCAATTTTTATTTATATTCCATTATCCCTACGATCTTTTTTAAACTCACACACCACCATATTTTTTTTTTTTACCTAATTAGTCAAAAACATTTAGATTGAAAGATCTTCTTTCATATTTCAATTTTAGGTTATAGACATCTATTACTCATATACTAGTATTACATTTTCAGCGAAACACACACCATCACACCTCATCTTAAATCTTCTTATTAGTTACATCTCTGACACCTCTAGAAGACACTCACCGGCTATGAATTAGTATATTCTAAATTGCTCGGTGCAGGATTTGCAAGACTTGAGGCCGAAGGTTCCTACAAGCAATATCAAATAGCAACTATATCCAAGTGGGGTGAATTGGGTATATGAACAAATAATGCAGAATTAAAATATTTTCAGTATTAGGTTACTTAGTTAGTAACTTTAACGATTATGCGTATAATCAATTTCCACAATTAATATATTCTACAATAGATATACTTAATTTATAAATTATGAATAATAAATAAAATACCAATTTTACTTTAATTATTGAAAAGTGATTATCAATATTAAAGTCTAATATATGCTATCAAAAAATAATATAAAACTTATAATAAATAAGTGAGATAAGGATAGAGAAATTGAAACCGGATTTATAGTAGTCTCACCAAATTCTTGCATACGTCCACTATTCCAAGCCACGTTTGAAGTTTTCCACTATGTAAAATGAAACCACAGTTTTCGACAGAGGTCTTTCTTTCAAGGCTCCCCTTAACCTTTTACAAAAATTTGTCCCTTAACAGTAATCACCACTCACATAATGGAATCTCACACAAGTGTTTGATAATGAAAATTTAATCACAACAATTTGGATGCTCACAACATATTATAAAGAAGATTAAAATGTAAGTATCTCAACCCAAATATTTCAAAGCTCACTAATACGAATATGAAGATCAGACATGAGATTTTTCAAATATGGAGAGTGTAAGATGTAAAAGATTTGAAAAACTCTCTTTAAAAGTATTTGAAGCTTGTTTGTGTAATCAAAAGATGTATGAAGATTATTTTTGCTCTGTAAGTATTTTTTCTCAATATATTCCTCTTTCCAAAAATGAAACCAAGCTTAAATTTATAGGCTTAAAATTGAATATAGCTGACAGTTTTGAGACCGATATGCCAATCTACAGTACCAGAATCGGTCTGAGAGTAAGAGATAGCTTCTAAAATATTGTGTTTTCAAACACTACACAATGGCCAATATGGACACCGATATGGGGCATGCTGGTTCCAAAGAGTATGCAATATATAGGTGTGATCGGTATGCCGATTCCAATAGCTATGTTTCCTGGTCAATCACAAGTATAACGATCCCAGAAGCTTTGTTTTTGGATCCCAGTCACCGGTATGCCGGTCTTGGCACTAATATGCTGGTTTTAGTGCTTAAAACATGTTAAAAATGATTTTGGCTTTAATGCACTTGACCCAATAATGCTCCATATGGAAACAATAATGCATGATTCCTATGAGCTTTAAAACATTTGAATAAAATCACTTACAATAAATTTTAACTCTTAATCATCATCTTTGATCTTCATCTTTCTTGGCTCTTACTTTGGCTTTTTCATCTTCTTTTTGATTTGAAAACATTTCATTTTTACGCATAGAAAGATGATGAGTCTCTTACGAGGACATACTCTAGAAGCTTGAGAAGTTGCAAATATGAATGCTGGAAGAGAAATGAATCCCAGATAACCCAATAAATACAACCAAATACCAGTTGAATATATCCTATCTCCGACCTACCATCTATTTTATCAGAAAACCTGACCAGATCAGCCCTAAAAACCCTAAATTCTGCCGGACATGATATAATTGTTAGTGAGTGTAGTATTTGATAGTCCCTGGAATCATGGGATTTGATTGGTATCCAACCGGATATATAATTCAAAATATATGTCTAGTTGGATATAGAATTTAAATTTCATATCTAGCCGGATGTGTAGTGAGCTGTTATGGATCATGCAAATCATCAATTACTGAAATTACGAACATGATATGTCCGGCCAGATGTATGTCCTAAGGTGTATATCTGGCCATATATGTATTAAGCTGTAACTGACACTGCAGATTGGCAATCACCGGAGAAGTAGGGGGATTCGGTCTCACCCTTCCATCCTTAGATCCTGTAATTTCACTATAAAATGGGCTTCCTATTCACATAACTTAGGAAGAAATCACTTACAAACACTCAGATATTCTGAAACCTTAAAGTTTAGAGAGAAAATTAGTAAGAAAAAACCAGTAAAATTTTCTAGAACTTCCCACCTTCCAACAATCCAGCTTGCAGAGGCTTCTTTTTGAGACAAACTATGGAAAAGGTACGACCTGATGGCACTTTTTCTTTATCATTATTATTTTTGTGTTTTACTACTTTTGTTCTGAACCGGTATATCTGGTCGGATGTCATATACATCCAGCTAGAATACATTATATCCGGCCGTATATAAACACCTCTCATTGGTATATAGAATGGAAACCCAGACGTAAATTCCATAATCGATTCTAAATGGACGATAGTATAATCTGTACTTGGGAAACAATGCCACATACCATTAAGGAGTAACCATATACAAGAATTAGATTAGTTTTAATTATTTATGCCATGTCCTATTTGTGCATTGTTAACTATGCAAAATCTGTTCCAAGCATGCCTCTGATCATTTATTACTTTATGCATGATTCTGTGTTTATTTTGCTATCTTATTACATAATAGTTATGTTATTTACTACTTTAGTCTTGAACATGATTTCGGGCTCTTGCCCCGATACATATCCGACTATATTTCTTGCAAGTCCGGTCGGATATGATAGCTAAGATGCAAATGGCATACCTTGTCACTGTTCACATATGACCTTACTAGTATGATTCGCTATCTGGTTATTGCCTTGCCATTATGCCACCATCATAGTTACTATCTTATCATGATTATATAATTTTCATTAAGTTCCTACTTTTATTCTTGTTACTTTTAAATGCATGATTATGTGACATGTCCATATTTACTAGTTCATTACTTTCTCCATTGTAATTAATATGTTCATGTATTTCTGCAATATTTAGACATTTTTAAAATACAGTTTCTGATAATCTTACATAATTCTGGCAGGACATAAGTGTTTCATATGTATATTCGGTCTGGCCTTGACCTACTCAGATTCATTTCATTATCATTTTTTATCAATATTATAATAATGAAGAGACCTTTATTTACTTTATTTAGTATTTTTGCTATTCATGTTTGTGATATTGTGTGCTTTATAAATTATTATTGAGTGTTCTTGCATTGTTAGATGTGAGGATACCTTATTTGAGCATAATATTATACTAGCATCAGTAAGAGACAATTCCAAACCCAAACAAGTTTAAGGTCGGACCTTGTTAGAAGTGTAGTATGGTCTTAAATCAGTCACAATATTTCATAACGGGTGGCGACTCTCTTATTCTTCGGTTAGTCCCCCATGTGGGTATTTGTACTATCTACAGGCTAAGAACCCAACAATATAGTGGTCGCTGACGTTATATGCATAGCGGTAAATCCCACTTCACTCCTAAAGATAGTGACTCCACTGGGGATAGAGAATCGGCCTTGAAAAGATGCCTTGTAGTATTTACAGTGAGATCGAGGAGAACTATGTCTTCATTTTTTCATGTCCTTGTTAATCTCGATGGCATTGCATATCAAGAAATCGCTTTCACTCAAGGTACTAGATTGGTATATGATGGTAACCACCACTTATTTGCACGTACCTTTGGGTATTAAGGTGCATTCATTTGGTCGATTGAACCCTTGGGTGGGGAGACCTAGTCGTGAAAAATCATTTATATCTTTAGATATAAAAACTGTGTGTTCATTTGGTCGATTGAACCCTTGGGTGAGGAGACCTCGTTGTTGAAAACCCTTCCCTGACAATAGCCTAAACCTTACCCTCTTAAGCCCACATGAAAAACACGTAGTTGTTATCCTATGGGAGCCTCCCTTATGCTTGTGTTTGGGCCCCTAATCATTTGAGGTTATTTGAACCATTTACCATGGAATGTAAACTTGTTGGGCCTTTTCAACTGGGGCAAGTTTGCATTTTTTTTAATGATAAATGCTTTGAAACGACAATGTGCCACCTTGTATACAAACCTTGTTGGGCCTAAGACGTTTAGTTACGATCCAAAAGTGTCGAACCATGTGTGATACCTGTACTGGCTTTCATCCAGAAAGAATACTACTTGTTTTGGCCCATTTGGATATTCCTAAACATTTCTAACTCCATCCCAAAATAACCAAGATTACTGAAGGTCTAATTCGTCATATTTAAATAATGGCACGATCCTCATATTAAGATTAGTCATTATGGAAATGGGTGACCTTTGTCTTTTAATGATGGAAGAGAATCAAATTAGCCAAGGTTTACCCATTGTTGTATAAGAGAGAATGAGCATGTACCCCTCGTTGGTGTATAAGCTAAGCCAAACCTAGGGCAGATATGGACTTACCATATGAGGGGGAGAAATAAGGTTGGAAGGATATATGCTGATTGAGTATTCATTGCATGCATATATGCATCTCGTTGGTGTATAAGTTAAGCCAAACCTAGGGTATATATGGACTTACCACATGTGGGGAGAAATAAGGTTGGAAGGATATATGCTGATTGAGCATGCAGTGCATGCATATATGCATCATGCTAACCCTTTTTGGTTTCAACCATCATAGCGGCGCAATAGGTTAGGGAGCAAGGGATGCTTGTCAATAAGAAAATAACTACATCTGAAATGGCCATTATGGACAGTGCCCACAGTGACAATGCTCGTATAGATCAGTTAGAGAAAACCATGAATAAGGTAACAGAACAACTACATACCCTAGCTAATGCCATTACCAGTCTGACGGTAATCCAAGTGGAACCCCGGTCGGCAGAGCCCGAGACTAGTGAGAGGAGGAACGATGGGCCTAAAAATCATATGGTTGAAGAAACTCCTAGTTTAGATGATGATTATATGGCCGAATATGTCACGGGTAGAGGTCCATATCTCAGACTGAGGCCGAGCTCTAAAAACTAGAGTAGATAGAAACAGTTTCCTAGAAAATGAAAGGCAAACACAAAGAGTTTTTGGATTATAGCACCATGGCATTCAAGGAACAATTACAGTCCTAATTCAGAAAGCCCAAGATGAACAAGTTCAATAGGAATGGAGACCCAAATACACATCTCTGATAGTATCTACCATTGATGAGTTCCACCGGTTTGTCCTAACAACAAGTGTAGATAATATTTGGGATGTCACTAGAAGGTGCACATGTGGTATGGTACCACAATTTAGAACAAAAAATGAAGGATGATTGGAGGGTGCTGGCAGAAGCATTATTGAACCAGTACGTCACGAATACGGAGATAGACTTATCGCTCTATGACTTAGAAAATACAAAACATAAGCAAGAGGAGAGCTTTAAATAATATATTGACCGTTGGAGAAGCCATATTTTGAAGATGAAAACACAGCTTCAGAGAAGGACCAGATCAAAATAATCATCATGGGCACCAAGCCTTCTATTTACAATAAGTTGCGGAGGTTGACCTCCATGATATAAGACTTCTGACAGTTAAGAGAGAATGTCATGGATATCGATGAGGAGGAGTATGAAAATAGAAAGGTATTATAGCCAAAATAGAAAGGCAATTGACGGACCTTCAAGAGCCAAGGCTAGCTCCGTCGAGATCGCTACTATCGGAAACCATAGATTTTGCAACTTTGGCATACCTTCTTCAAAAATATTTGAGAAGTTAAAAAGGTAAGGCATGTTGCAACCCCTAGAAACCAAATAATTACATAGTCTGATCCTACGCCACTTCAACCTTGACCAATACTGCCATTTCCACCAACAGAAGGGGCATGACACCGATAACTATATCCGCCTCAAGCATGAAATACAAGACCTGATAGACATCCGTAAAATCCTAGACCCCGAAAAGAGCTAAGCAAACACAAGCAGAAACCCTTTACCAAACAACCACGTAATACCACCACCAAAATACATGATCATCTCTAGATTACCCGAAAATAATTTTCTACGAACCTTTAACCAACAGGCCCATATCATTGGAATATGAGATAATAGCGATATTGAAACTGGAGAGAACAACCAGTTTTGGGATAATTTCTCCAGCGATGACGAGGAATATGTCAATGGCATGATTAGAAATGGCCTATTTTACAATGATTTCACTAAGAAATGAATAGAAGAGGAACAAAAATGGAATGAGAAAAAAGATAATTAGGGAGAAGATAACGTGCCCCAGCAACACAAAAAGTATCGAATATAAATCAACATTTTAGAGGTGCTATGCTTATCATAAGAACACGAGAGGGCAATGGTTGAAGTCCTTGGGAAAATAATGGTACCCACAAATGCAGATCCTGTTAGGGTTGGTGCTCAGAGTGCCAATTTCTTTTGTATTTCCCTGTAAATACTTTTGTAAATATTTTATTATGAATAAAATAAACAGTTTCTATAACATAACATCTCTTTATATATGGTAAAGACGTAATTGACCTTAGAATAATTAGTTATGATACAGCTGTAAAAGTGTCGCAACTGACATAGAGTTGTATCATAACAGTATCATTTATCTAATAGTTCCTGGTCGAGGTTTACATTACTTGATCAGTAAGTAAACCCATTGAGACTGATATATGTCATATATTGGATTCTTGGATTTTAATGGTTGATTCTCAATGAACCATGAGCCTCGGAGACTCGTATAGACATGTAGGTGTTATATCTAAAAAAAATTGAACGACTCACCGAAGATTCTTAATGGATGGTATACCAATGTCAATAAGAATCTTCTTGGGTTGAGTAGCATAATGATTCTTTGACTTGAGATGCCACTGTGGATATATGAGATATCATCCACACTTTGATGGTAGTCACGTCACCGACCTATTTAGGTCAAACCTCTGCCTGTTCGTTGGGTGTGGACTGATCCTCAGGATATCTTATGTGTGTAAAGATAGAATCTGCCAGCTTTGTGTACAGAGCATAGGTATTCAATATGGGATCAGCAATCTGTTAAATCAATGGGCATGTGGTACACTATAGAAGTGAGTTCTACGTGTTAGTAAGAGATTGCTAATAGAAACGTCGACATGATTATATCTATATAGATTTGACGTTCATATCTATATCTCTGGAATAATCTGGTTACCTGTGACATAATGATTATATGTATGCAATGATATCGACCTATATAGTTCAATGAGTTTATCTGTGGTCGTCATAATTTACGGGTGGGTAGATTATGGACACAAAATTAGATTTCGTGACGGATATGCCTAAACCTAGAGAGTTTTACCAATGAAATATACTCGTAGAGCACTAGGGTAACTTTTATGAATAATCTTGATTATTTATAAGTCGTTTAACGATTAAACGAAGAGATACATACATAGGGGCCTTTAAGTTATTTCCTAATTAATGTGTATTTGTATTTAATATATGATTTTATTAAATACACATTAATTAATTGTAAAATTATGAGATTTGACATAGATCATTAATATATGTATTTAGATTATTTAAAGTAAATAAAATACATATATTTAAATATTTGTATTTAAGTAATTATTTAATTATTAAATAATTAAAGTAATTGAAATACAAAATATCTAAGGTGATATTTATTTTAGGAATGATTAAGTATAAAATGTGGATTTCTTACATTTAAGGTAAATGTTATCAAATTGTATTTTGCTTGTTTAATAAAGATTAAAATTGTAAAATATCTAATTTCCTTTACTAGCCAAATTCGGCCAACCCTAACAATATAAAAGGATTTTTTTCATTTACTTCACTTTTGCTAAGCATCCAAATATTACAAAAAAAAAAGTTGAGAGAAAAAATGAAGGGTTAAGAAAGAAATTGAAGAAAACTTCAAGTTATGTAAGTTTTTTTCTACTTTTCTTCAACTAGAAAAATATTTCTATGGTTCTTAGCTACAACATGTGATGCTTGAATGTTTTTCTTCTCTCTTGGTTTTATAATATGAAGGTTGGAAGCATGAATGAAAGATGTATGCATGTACGTTAACAAAGTAAGCTTGTAAATGGTGTATAAGCTCTCTTTTGATCATTAAATGATCTTGTTGTCATTCTAGAGTTGTTAGGCCACTCATTGATGATCTAGAATTATTCTTTATTTGTTTCAAAGTGGTCAGACATTTTCGGTATTTTAGAGATTAGATTAAAGTGTTGGATTATATTAATTTTGGTTAATTTGATTAATTGAAAAATTATACCTCAACCAAAATTGGGGCTTTTCATATATATGTTATATTTTGATGTATATAAGATATACAAATTATTTTGGAATTAATTGGAAATCATCTAAGCTTGTTTTGACAAATTTGGACCACAATGAACAAAGTTGAAATTGTTGGGGTACTCTTGGCAATTTGAGAAAATTTGGGAATTTTTCTATGAGTTGTATTTTGATGTATATGAGATGTATAAATCATTTTGGAAGTGATTGGAAATCACTTAAACTTGTATTGGACAATTTAGGACTAAAATAATCAAAATACAAAACTTTAGGGTCCCATGATAATTTTGAGAAAATCTGGATTTTTTGGTAAAAATATATTTTGTTGAATATTGAGTAATTAGAATAAATTAGTTTATTATAATTACCCAAGAAAATTAAAAGAAATCGGAAAATTTGATTTTTCGCGTTCTGTTGTGTTATCCGATTATACCGTAAAAAACCTAATAAAATGGTATCAGAGCGAGTTTGATTCTGAACCCATGATATGATTAGGCCTTTAAATTTGATATTCAATCTAATCATTACTTTATGTATGCATGTATTTATTTAAATTGATTAAATAAAGTGAATAACATCTTTTGTGAAACATCCATATTTAAAATAAGGTTTAATAATTAATTTATATTTGATACATATTTTTTGGTCTGTCTTGTCAATACGGTTTATAGATAAATTTTCTACGACTATATCCGAGAATGAGCCAAAGCTGTGAGGATATAGCCGGTAGGAATTTATTTGTACCGGATCTATATGTGATATTAGGTAAATTTAGACGAAAGCGGAATTCTGAACGCGCCAAAGTTGTCAGGGTTACGCAAGTATCTTGAATTTATCATTGACAAGTTTAACCTTGGTATGCCTCTTTGTGAACGTGTGAAAACTGTCGCAACGAGAAACGATTAGGACCGAACCTAGGTGTCACTGGTGAGTGATTGACAATGAGTTGTCTACCTAATGAATATACGTAAGCGGGAATGTGCCAAAGTTATGAGCTGAAATATATTCATGGGGTCCACATTTCACTATTATATTTGATTTGATTATTAAATGTTTTGTATTTTTTCTAGGGATTACAGTTTTATATGAAATAATGGGAGAGACATTTTTAGATTAAAAATCTATGATCTATTTAATGCTTTTGATATTATATGAAACTATTTTGTCTGATAACCATTTTTCGTTATCTATGTGATAGATTTACGATGACGGCTTCTTCGACCAACCCTTTTGCTTGTATGTTGGATACGAATAAGCTTAAAGGCGCTGAGAACTTTACTGACTGAGATATGGATTTGAGAATTTTCCTCGGATCTTAGAAGTTGGGATATGTATTGGAGGGTCCATTACCCCTTGCTATATCTAAAGATGCATCACCAAAAGAAATTGAGATTTTCCAGAAATGGAAAGATGATGATTTAATGGTTAAATCATATATTCTCAGTTCACTGGTTTCAGAACTGAAAAGGCAATATTTTGAGATGCCTGATGCATATCACATGATGACACAACTCCGAGAATAGTTCATGAATCAAGAACAAGTCTTGGTTCATAGAGTTGCGATGGAACTGTTCCATTCAAAACTTGATGAGGGATAGGTTGTGAGCACACATGTGCTTCATTTGATCGATCTGATCGAGCAACTGAGGTGTAGTGATTTCCCTCTCAATGATACTCTGTGATAGAGTGTCATTCTTGGTTTGCTCCCGGCGTCGTATGGCCAGTTTATAATGTAATTTAACATGAACGAGATTCACTGTTCTTACCATCAGTTGCATATTATGCTTCTCACCGCAGATGAGGATTTAAGGAATGGAGTATTGAATCGCCTTCCGAAACCCACTTCACTTTCCGCTTCTTCCCACTCCAAGACGAAGGGGAAGAAGACGAAGGGAAAGAAAAAAAAAGGTTTCAATGTTCCTCCGCAAGCTAAGATAGCGAAGCTCAAGAGAGCTTCTGATCCAGCATTGGAAGAGAAATTATCCAGACTACCTGGCCCAGATCAGGAAGGAAAGAGCATCGACATCAGGTACTTTTATTTTTCCTGTTATTGATATCTCCTTAGCTTGTGAAATTGTCACATCTAGTTGGATTTTAGATTCTGCTTGTCCCGTACACATTTAAAATTCGTTGCAGGTGTTAGAGGAAAGTACACGGCTGAAATATGGAGAGATACAGCTGCGATTCAGGAGTGGTGACTCTCTAGATGCGATTGCAGTGGGATTATGCGAGATTCCCTTATCCAATGTGAGACTTTTGTTGAATGACTGTTATGTTGTACTGGGATGCATAGCTAATATTATAACACTTTTTATATTTGATACAAAGGGATATCATGTAAATATTAAGAACTATTTATTGTATTTATATGATAAAAATAATATTCAGATCCTTGTTTATCCAAATGAGTATGGTCATTACATTTTGCATACTTCTCGAGATATCTTTAATACTGGAATTAATAAACATAAACTATATGAAATAAATAATACTGAACTTTGGCATATGAGTTTAGGTCATAAAGGCATGAAATGCCTAACCCAATTGGTTAGGAATGGTTTGATTCAAGATCTCACCAATGAAACCTATCCAACTTGTGAATCTTGCATTCGGGGTAAAATAACCAAAGCCCCATTTTCGAGTGTTGGACACCGAGCCACTGACTTATTGGAACTCATACATTCTGATGTTTGTAGACCCATGAGTCCGAATACTCACAGTAGTTTTTCATACTTTGTTACTTTTTACTGATGATGTGTCGCATTATGGTTATGTTTATCTGATGAAACATAAATCGAAAACCTTTGAAAAGTTCAAAGAATTCCGAAATGAAGTAGAAAAACAAACCGGTCAATACATTAAATGTCTTAGATTGGATCGAAGCGGTGAATATATGAGTGGAGAGTTCACTGATTATTTAAATGAGAATGATATTCTCGCTCAATATACTCTGTCTGGTACTCTACAACATAATGGAGTGTCAGAGAGGAGAAATCAGACATGATATGGTCCGATCTATGTTGAGTTTTACAGATTTGCCATATTACTTATAAGATTATGCTCTTTTAATTGCCGCTCATCTTTTGAATAAGATTCCTTCTAAAGTGAATACTGAATGACTCACAGGTGATTCCTAATAGTTGGAAGTACACACCACCGTCAATAGGAATCTCCTCGATTCGAGTAGCATATGTGATCCTTTGACTATAAGATAACATTGATTTTATGTGTGATCCTCCATACTTTGATGCCATATATGTCAGATACCTTTCATGGTTTGATCGTTTAATGTTCGTTGGGTGTGGACCAATATACTCGTTAATCAAGTGCATATTAAGATAGATCTGTCAGCACGTATGTATACCATAAGAGGTTAAGATATCCGTATGAGTGAGTCATGATTCTTAAGACTTTGGCCAAAGCCAATCACCTAGGGTGGATCATATATATCAAAAATATTTTTTTGGTTAGTTATAAAGAGTCGTGCATATGTTGGCAATATGAGATGTGCGCCTCAGAAATTTGATAGTATAATCTCTGTTTCATGAGCACAACTCGGATATCATACAACGATGGATTGCTAAACATATATGATGACCTCGAATTTTATAGTTCAGAAAGGTCATTCGTATTCTTCGCGAATTCGGAGGTGGTCAAATTATGTAAATATAAGGTAGGCTTACATGACGAACGTGTCTGGACTTCGAGAGTACACAATATGAACTGTACTTCATTGAGCATTTAGGTAGCCAATAATGTTTGATAATAAATAATATTTGAAATTATAATTATCAATTAAAATAATTAAGTGTTATTAGATAACATTAATTATTTACTTTGATCCAATTGGATTAATTAGATTAATCCAAAATCACACAAGGGTTTTATTGTAACTTCATAAATATCTCTACTGTGAAGGATATTTTGGTAATTACTAAATATGTAGTAATAGTGTATTTGGCTTGATTTAATTGGATTAAATCAAAGTGCTAGACAATAAACTAATCAATTGGTTAAACTTTGTCTAGATTTAATTGGATTAAATCAAAGTGGTTGACAAAGGTGATTAGTCAAACTTAATTATGCATATTTGGATAAATTGGATTAAGCCCACTTAAAGGTTCATAAAAACTTTTATTAATTAAAAATTACTTAAGCTTCACTATAAAAGGCAAGTTTGAGAAAGTTTTTTAATCAAGCTTGAGAAAGCTAAAGCAAGCATTAAGGCAAAACATAAGAGAAATTAGCCTAAAGAAGTGGTTAGAGAAGCTTTGGAAGTTCTCTACATTTTCAAAAAGGATGAGAAGATTAGATCTTTGGATCAAGCATACTAGGTAAGTTTGATATTCTCTAATAAGCTATGTTTTGTATTTTATACATAATAATATAGCTTGAAGTTGAAATTAGGCTAATAAATTTGTGTATGGATGCTATGGAAGCATAAGTACAATATGTTTGTGATTGGGTCAAAAATATTCATGTTAGGCATGAACTTAAAATTATAGTTTGGAACTTTAGATAAAATCTTGGAGTTATGGCAACCATTCTAGAATCATTTGACCATATTTGAGCTACCTAGAATTGTTCATGATTCACTTCATTATGGGATTCTAAATTGGTCTGTGTTTTAGATTCTAAATTTACGAATGAGCGTATTTAGAATAAATTTATGTTTTTTTTATAAAATATTTTTATTTTGAAAAATAATATTTTATTCATTAACATGTGTTAGCGTGCACTGTGCACTCGCTAAACATAAAAAAAATTTATTTTTTATTATTTTAAATTTTTCTTCATCAGCTCCTTGAAATAGAGAGCTGATGGAATTAGGTTTTTAACCCAATTAATTTCCAACCTTCCCTAAACATTTCCAAACATCTAAAATTAAATTTAACATCAAAACTAACATTATCCACCTCCGAACCACCAATATTAGCTTTGATTATCATTGTATCGTCATGTGGATAACTCACGCTCTGAGCGACTTCTTCTGTAAATATTATTGGCACCGGCCTGGTTTTCTGTATCCTCAGGCTCTTTTTCTTAGTCATTACCTCAAGAACGTTGATCCGAAAATAGTTCTTTCTTGTTCGGTTCGAATCTCCGGCTAACGTCCTTCCCCCGACTATGGTGAACATTGACCTTTACTCTTTTCGTTGCCTGATTCTTATAGCCTCATAATCAATGCAATCCTTCAGGTAGTCATTCCTCACCAGGTCCTCCGCTTGCTCCTGCAAGTCCTTGCATCTCTCGGTGGCATGTCCTATTATATTGTGGTATGGGTAATAAGTCTTGAGATCCATATTCTCAACCGGGAATCTCCTAGGTCGGGCTCAGTCAGCAGTCCCTAAACTTGGATCTCTCGAGCTATCTGTGCCAATAGTCTGTTTAAAGCAATGTACATCGTGCCCCAGCAACATGAGCGATATTGAATAGAAGCCTTCTTTCTGGTGCTGGGTTACCCTGATTAATTTACCTAAACTCCCTTGGCCTCGGGACCAGTCTTCTCTAATCTTCGCTAATATCACATCGATTCTCTTACATTGGCGCCTTCATTGCCCGAGCAGTGCACCCTTCGGCTATCTTCTCCTCTTCTTCCAATAACATAAATTTCCTCGTCTACTTTATTACCGTTGCATAGTCGGACACCTCATAGATCCTTAGGTGATATCACAACTTCCCAACCTTCAAAGCTCTTCAACACCTCTAGGGACTCAAACGCCATGACTTTCAATACGAAGTTGTGTTATCTATCGATGAAAATCTTTAAGGGCTCGTCATCCGTTTACTTCATCATCCTTAATGACCCAATTGTATTCCTGGGTGCGCATGCTCATTTGAAATGGCACACGAAGGATTTCCTCAACTATGAAAAACTTCTAATACTCCCCAGGGCCAGGTTTTTGAACCACGAGCTGATCGAGCCCCCCAGGGTTAGAGGGAATACCTTGCAAACTGCTTATCCGACCGTGCCTAGGGTTTCCATAAGCATAAAAAATTTCTCAATATGAGATCTATGGTCTGTGTTACCCTTATAGATGTTCATCTTGGGCATGATGAATCTCCTTGGGAATTCCGTCCTCAACAGTTCTTTAGTGAAGGGGGATGTTACCTCTATATCGCAATCACCCCAAGCACTACCCCGCATGCTCTATCCTTATTTCTTCATCTCCTACCGAAACTAGTCTCTCATTTGGCTTGTGGTATTCTCTTTCCCTCGACCCAGAGATTCCTAACACTCTCCTCTATAGATGTGATAACTCCCACTCCTAGCAGTTTTATGCTCCTAGTCCAGACACTGTCATAAATGGCTCTCCCCGAAACACGGTTTGTTACCAGAAGACTATGGGGTTTTCCTATCATTTTCCTCATCCCATTTTCCTCTGCATGTGCGCCGTCAGCCATGACCACTGACCTTACCTTACGAGCATTCCTTCTCTATGTTTCTCGATTTCCTTCCATACTAACTGTAAGGCTTTTAATGGTTTAATCGAGTAACGCAGTGGAACACAAAAAATTAAATTCTTCTAATTTTGTTGATTTTTCTTAGGTAATTAAAATAAACAAATTAATTCTAATCACTTAAAACTGAAAAATCAGATTATGCACACAATGACCCATTTAAAGAAGCCAATCGATTGCTTTTTGATCATTTTAGTCCTTATTTGTCAAATACAAGCTTAGGTAATTTCAATTCACTACCAAAATTGTACACCTAATATACTTCAAAATACATCCAATATATGAAAAGCCCTAATTTTGAATTACGCATATACCCTAATTTTGTCAATTAACCTAATTAACTAAAATTAACCAAAATTAATTCAATACAACACTTTAATTAATTCTCTACAACACTAATCAAGACTCACCACTTTGAAATAAGTCAAGAACAAATCTAGGTCATTATTGAGTGGCCTAACAACTCTAGAATGACAACAAGTCATCTAATGACCATTATGATCCTTAATTACACTAATTAAGTTTATTTTAATTATTACACATGCATATATTCAATAATCAAACTTTCAAGAATGTCAACACAAATTCAAGAGAGGAAAAAATAAACTCACATCATATATTGAGCTTTGGACCATATCAAATAATGTCTGATTTCTCCTTTCAGACACTCCATTGTGCTGTGGAGTACTCGGAGGAATATGTTGAGCAAGAATTCCATTCTCTTTTAAATAATCAATGAACTCACCACTCATATATTCACCGCCTCGATCTAATCGAAGACATTTAACATATTTTCCAATTTTTTTCTACTTCATTACATAATTCTCTGAACTTTTCAAAAGTTTTCGATTAGTTTAATCAAATAAATATAACCATACCATAACAAATCATCGGTGAAGGTAACAAAGTATGAAAAACCACTGTGAGCGTTCTGACTCATGGGACCACATACATCAGAATGTAAAAGTTCCAATAAGTTAGTCGCACGTGTCCCACACTAGAAAATGGGGCTTTGGTCATTTTACCATGAATGTAAGATTCACAAGTTGGATATGGTTCAATGGTAAGATTATCAATCACATCATTCCTAACCAAATGAGTTAGGCGTCTCACGTCTATATGACCTAACCTCATATGCCAATGTTCAGTATTATTTATTTCAGACCATTTATGTTTATTAATCCTAGTATTCAAGATATTTCGAGAAGTATGCAAAATATAATGACCACGCTCATTTGGACACACAAGGATCTGAATAATATTTTTATCATATAAATACAAGGAACAGTTCTTAATATTTACATGATATCTTTCTATATCTAATATAAAAAGTGAGATAATATTAGCTACACATCCCCGTACAACATGGCAGTTATATAACAAAAGTCTCCCACTAGGTAAGAGAATCTTGCATAATCCCACTGTAACCGTATCTAGAGAGCCACCACTCCCGAAACGCAACTACATCTCTCCTGATTTCAACTTCCTACTTTCTTTCAGTCTCTATAACGAATTGTAGATGTGAACAAGACAACTAGAATTTAAAATCCAACTAGAAGTCACATATTCACAAGCTAAGGAGATATCAATAACAGGAAAAATAAAAATATCTGATGTAGATGCTATTCTTCTCTTCAACTGCGCAAGATATTCAGGACAGTTACGCTTCTAGTGTCCTATCTTATTACAGTGATGGCGTGTGTCTTCAGCGGCTCTCTTGAATTTTGATTTTGCTATCTTACCTTGAGGAGTAATATTTTTACCTTTCTTATTCTTTCCTTTGCCATTCTTTTGAGAAAAGGCAGAAAGAGAAATCAGTTTTTGAAGGCGAGTCAGAATTCCTTTCTTCAAATCTTCCTCAGCAGTGAGCAGCATCCTATACAACTCACTATAAGAACAGCTAATCCCATGCATATTAAAATTCAACACAAACTAGCAAAATGAGCTCAAGAGCGAGTCTAGTATCAAACTACGCCTAAGTGTATCATTGAGTGGAAAGTGGCATCGCCTCAACTAATCGATCAGATCAATCAAATGAAGCACATGCAGGCTGACTGGTTGACCTTCATCCACTCTAGAGTGAAACAATTCCACCGCCACTCTGTGAACCAAGATTTGTTCTTGATTCATGAAAAGCTCCCTCAGTCGAGTGATAAACACATCAAACATATCTATAAATTGAATTTTCATCTCTTGAGTTAACGAACCAAGGATGTATGATCTAACTTTTAGATCATCATCCTTCCATTTCTAGAATGTCTGGTGCTTCTTAGGTGTGGACTCGGGTGGTATAGAAACATGTATCAGTGCCTCCAAGAAATACCATAACCTATAAAATTTGAAGACAGTCCTTAAATCCATCTCCCAGTCTACAAAATTTTTAGGCCCTTTCAGTTTATTCGTAAAAAGCATAAGAGCTAAAGATTTTGAAGACATAGATCCTGCCATCACAAATCTATCATATAAATAGCGAAATAAAAATTAGCAGATAATGCAGTTTCTTGCAATATCATATAAAACATGCAATACTGTAATTCCCAAACAGAAATCAATAAAATAATCAAATTAAATTTCACAACAGGAAGTAGATCCCATAAATATATTTCGGCTCACTGTTTTTTCACGTTCTTGCCTGCGTATATTCATTAGGTAGACAACTATTGTCAATCACAAATTTGTGACTCATAATTTTCGGTTTTGATTGTTTCTCGTTGTGACAGTTTTGGCATGTTCACAATGATGCATTTCAAGGCTTAACTTGTCAATGATAAACTCAAATACTCATGTAGTCGTGACAGCTTTAACACGTTCAGGATTTTAATTTTTAATTAAATTTATCTATATCTAAATATAACTGGTATAAATAAATTCTTATCCACTATATTCTCATAGCTTTGGCACGATCTTGAATATAACCATAGAAATTTATTTATATCTGTATTGACAAGACGTACCAAGAAAAATACATACACATATATAAATTACTTTAAAGCCTTATTAAAAGGGATTTTCCGTAAGAATATCATACAACTTTATTTTTAATGACATTAAATAATACATGCATTCATAAATTAAAATTTGGATTAAATATCAAATATAGAGTACAAATCATAACATGGATAAAGAATCAGACTGACTCTGATACCATTTTGTAAGAGTTTTAACGGTTTAATCAGTTAACAGAGTGGAACGTGAAAAAATAAATTTTTTACGATTTTGTTGATTTTTCTTGGGTAATTAAAGTGAACTAATTAATTCTAATCACTCAAAACTGAAAAATCAGATTTTGCATACAATGACCCATTTTTTCATGAACCTCTAAAGAAGCCAAACTTTTATTCTTTGATCATTTTAATCCTAAGTTTATCAAATACAAGCTTAGGTGATTTCAAATCACTACCAAAATGATTTGTACATCTAATATGCTACAAAATTTATCCAATATATGAAAAGGCCCAATTTTGATTTAGACATAAATCCTAATTTTATCAATTAACCCAATTAACCAAAATAAATTCAATACAACACTTTAATCCATTCTCTAAAATACCAATCAAGCCTCACCACTTTAAAATAACTCAAGAACAATTTTATGTCATTATTGAGTGGCCTACAAACTCTAGAATGATAACAAGTCATCTAATGACAATTATAAGCCTTAATAACACTAATTAAGCTTATTTTAACTATTACACATACATATATCAAACAATCAAGCTTTCAAGAATCTCAACACAAATTCAAGAGAGGGAAAAATAAACTCACATCATATGTTGAACTTTGGAATTCTAGAAACAATTTTCAAATAAAAAAAAAAGTTAGTTAATACCTTATATCCAAGCTTTTCTTGGATTTTTCTCTCTACCTTTCTATTTTCGTTTTGAATTCTTAACTTAAAAACTTGAAAAATGAAAAAAAAAAAAAAAAAAAACAACTCATTTTATATTTGATTTTTTAACCTTAGACAAAATTTTGAAGAAAAAAGAAAAAAAAAAGATACTTTGATTTTTTAATCAAATTAAAAACCAAGCAAAATTCAATTTTAAGACCTTTTCCAAAAATAAATGCCAAGTGTAACCAATCATAAAATGCCATTTCCTAACATAATCATAAAGTTAGATATTTTTATTTTAATTATTTAATAATTAAATAATCAAATATTTAATATATACATTAAATAATCAAAATACATATATTTATGATATATGTCAAATATCGAATTTGAAAACTAATTAATGTGTATTTAATAAAATCATGTATTAAATACAAATACACTTTAATTAGGAAATGACCAAAATTTCATTATGTATGGATTAATTCGTTTAACCGTCAAACGATTTATAAATAAACAATATTATTAATTATTGTTGCCCTAGTGCTCTACGGGAATATTTCATTTTGTGAAACTCTCTTATTCAAGCATATCAGTCACAAAATCTAATTTCGTGTCCATAATTTACCCACCCATAAATTATGACGACCATAGGCAAACTCGTTGAACTGTACATATCGAGATCACTATATACGTATAATCTCTCTGTCGCAGGTATCCAGTTTATACCAGAGATATAAATATAAACGCAAAATCTCTTTATTTATAATCTCATCGATGTATTAATTAACGTTCTCTTAATAACACTTAGAACTCGCTTCTACAGTGTACCATACGTCCATGGATTTAACAGATCGCTAATCCAAATTGAACACCTATGCTTTGTACACAGAATTGACGAATCCTTTCTTGACACACACATGATATCCTGAGAATCAGTCCACACCCAACGAACAGGCAGAGGTCTGACCGAAATAGGTCGGTGACGTGACTACCATCAAAGTATGAAGGATATCTCATATATCCACAGTGGTATCTCAAGTCAAAGAATCAATATGATAATCAACCCAAAAAGATTCTTATTGATGTTGGTGTACCATCTATTAGGAATCCTCAGTGATTCGTTCAGTTTTTATTCAATATAAACATATACATGTCTATACGAGTCTCCGAGGATCATGGTTCATCGAGTAATATTTTAGGGATATGCCCTATACCCAACTTGTGGATGGGCTATATGTACATATATTTGTAATATTTTCATTAATTAATAAAACAGTAATCTTTATTATACGTGTCTTACATAACTTATATGAATCATCAAACACTGTAATAAAGCCCTTGGAGTAATAAGATGATGGCTTCCACGCCTTATGAGAATCATTACTCTTAAACGTTCCTAGTAATAGTTTTGTGAATAATTTGGGCGTTCATAAAGTGGAGATACTAGCATGATGATATGATCCGCCCTTAAGTTGGGTAGCTGATCTCATAGGCTATTAGCAGAGATCCGTCCGCTTGGTGTATCACATGGATGCATGAGTTGCTCGTGTCCATCGAACTGACCGCCGAAAGTTTTCACATGGAGTGTTTATCCCATGTGTCTGTGAGAACTTTCATGTATTGACTGTATGACTAGTCCTTAGACTTGAGGTTTTTACAATCTTATGTGTGGATCAAATAACTTTGACATTCTCCTTCCTCGGTTCAAAAGATCCGGTCAAAAGGGTATGATTCGGTCATTTGTTGAAACACATGAAGTTTGTAAAGATACAACAGAGAGTCGCCACTCTCTCGGATAATATTTTCTTACAAGAGTAGTATTCCAGTTCGCGGGTTGATATGTGTGATCAGTGCTTGAGACTGTAGCCGCATGGGAAGAATCATGTGAGATTCTTTGGGTTAGCACGATTCATGACACTATCAACATTATACATTTGACTATATGGGTAGATAATTTCCATACCCTAGGTCAAACGGTGGGGATACTGTGAGGCAAGGGTTCGTATCAAAAGTAAATCGCATACATAATGGGTATATATCTTTCCTTCTCATTTGGGGGCCTTGGCATGTTGATAGATATCAACCTTGGTCATTGAAATCGAATGACCATCTGATCGGAGGATAATTTATGTTCGATTAAATTATCATGATTCATTTCATGTCCAACTTTAGGGGAACCCAAAAGGTCACACACAACAAAGTCGAAATTAATGGTTAACAGTGCACAATACAAATTTAACAACATATATGATTGCTGTAGGAATTGTTCATAAATGGTTCAATGTGTTTAATTATTGAACAGATCATTTATGAGGTTCCATAGTGGCTTAGAGATTGGTGAATTACGATAGGGGCACTTTGGGAATTGGAATAAATAAATAAATAAAATGTGAATAGTAAAAAAAATTATTTGTTATTTGTTTTGAATTCCAATACGGCCCAAACTCTTATTGGGGTTTTATAATCTCATTAAACTAATAAATTAAGATCCAATGGCTAAGATTTAATTAGCATTTATCCCACATCAGATTCTTAATTAATTTTGTTGTCCTTGGAGCACCTATATAAACCCAAAGAATTCTTTACAAATTTTTACACCAAAACCTTTCATATCTTGGGTTTATATAAGTGAGAAATTCTAAAGTTTAAAGAGTAAGCCACTGATTTTGAGGATCCTTAAGTCTAATTGACTAGAGGAACCTCAAGTCAAAAGTTTTGAGGTATTTGCCTAGGCTAGCACCAATGGCAAAATACCCGTGCACTCAAGGCGTAGTCTTGCCGTTGAGTTTTGGCTTTGGTGTGTGCACCATTGGAGGCCACACACTTGGGTGGCTCTTTGGAACGTGGAAGAGCTTGCTGAGTTCGAGAAAATCTTGTAGATTGGAGGGTGAACTGGAGGAGCCTTCGGTTCAAGTAAGTCTTTTTCTTTCATTATTTTAATTAGAGTTCTTATGATAGTTAGCATATTTAGGTTTATGTTCTTTGCATGTTTTTATGAGTTTTTTATACTTAGAATATATAATAACATACATAGGCTTGTAAAATAATCAAAACAAATGGGTCTTGGGCAAAAGGATAGCGGCATCATAATTTCTTTTAATTATCCGCGATGCACTCGCGGCCGCTTCCCAACAGTGGTATCAGCACGCCGTTTTTGTTTTGATTAGTTCTCTCTCATTTGAACTCAAAATTGGGTGTGTAAAAGCTCGTTAGAAAGCTAACACCATGAACGTAATTTTAGGCACAAGTTTTGTATGATTTGGTTAATATTTGAATTGTGAAATTGCATTTAAAGTTCACACATCTGTAAAAAAAACGTGAATAGTAAATTTATTTGAATAAAATAAAATGCAATATCATAATTAAATATTAATCAAAGTTATTTAATGCCTAAAATAATTCCAACATATTAAAACTCATATGCTTGATGATTCTATGTATGATTAGAATTGGCATGATTATTTTATGGTGCAAGCATCTAGAGACTTTCTAAGGAAATAGACAGTGTATTGCTTATCCCTTAGCTAAGTAATTATTCCGTGATGAACTTAGAGATTTATTACCTTTAAGGCTAATAAATATAAATCACTTGTTTATAATAAAAGACATTATAAAAATACAAGTGGGGTGGGACCAAGGCGTTAATAAAACTTTCCAAACTAAAGTTAATTTAACCAAAGGTATACTTAGAGTTAGATAATGATTTGGTGTCTTCATTCAATCACTACCTTTTTAAAGCCAAAAGGAAAAGATTTGAAGACATCTAGAGAATCATTTACTTAAAGCATATTTAAAGTGTTGGACTAATTTGGAGGATCTATTGTTTATTTCTGTCATCAAGGCAATAAAAGCCTAAAAGGTAAGGGTATTTAAGAGAGTTCGCTCCACCCTCCCTCTGGGGAATTTTCAATGGAGGAATCCATTTGACTGTTATTCACTTAAACTTGCTAAAATCCTCAATAATAATTTAAGTCTAAAATTTGTCTCCTATTGTAAAGTATAGACCCAAAGGGCTTAAACCGTATTGGCAGGACTAGGCTTTACCAGTCTTACCAATACCAATTTGTCCCTAAATCGTACTTTTGACAATGGTTTGACTTTTTTGAGTCATTAGTTGGACAATTATGACCCATAGCGTCACTATTTGTAAAAGACATTGTGGTTTTTGTACAAATTAACTGTGTGATAATGGATATTTCTATTTTATCATTTTGTAATTAGATTACTTAAATATATAAATGATAAAAGTCTTTATGATTAGTTCCGGATTATAAGATATGAGACAATATAAATCCACTGAGGTTTAATCATTAAATATCCATAGTCGTAGTATTATTGAGACTGGACATCGATAATGCGGAATAGACTAGTATTACACTTGTGCGCGTTGTGGGAGCATAACGTCATAGTTCTCATATATTTAAGTATTGGATATTTATGCAAGTGTGATAGGAGGTTGTGTTTACTGATGGTACGGGAACAGCTTCGCTCTAGATAGACCCCTAGGAATCCCATTGGTAGTATGACTATGTGTCTATGGGAAACCGAATCAGGGTAGGTGTATTTGGTCTTAACCTGAGACTTGCATCGCCAGTACTTGCAACAATCAATACGCTTTGGTTTTGGTCGTCCGGGACTTTAATAGGTTATGTGTACGCCTCTTCTGGGTTTATTGAGAATCGTAGTGTATTGGGTGTGATGTCAAGACGAAAGTATCACTTCAGTCATATGGAGATGATGATCACGCAGGGATACTGAACTAGTACTCTATTATGTTGCAACTATCGGGATAATATGACAAGGTCATGATTATCCTATTAAAGGGACTAGTTGCTTGTTATCCGATATATGCTTCGTACATGGCAGACACTATTCCAGCCCCAGGCCTTGCATGTGACATCCGATACTAAATCGCAATACACAATACTACATATACTACGCCTGACAAAGATTATATATTCCTTAAAGAATATTTATGGAGAATTGGGTAGGCATGGCGCTTTGCTAGAAGCCAACCATGTCTCGTAAATCGGTAAGAACGTGGTACTGGGTACGCGTGTTCGGATAGTCCGACGACCGGATTTACTGCCAATATATCCAGGGATCTCATGGGTCGCTTCCCGAAGATTCACAGATGACGTATGACTCGAACATAATTAATATGAGATTAATTAGAAGAGAGAGAAAATTAATCTAGGATTAATTATGGTAAGATTTTATCTGGGATAAAATTCCATTAGAAGAGAGAGAACGACTAATTCAGAATTAATAGATAAAATAATATATTCGATAAATTAAATGAAATTAGATTTCATAACGGAATTGAAATTGGATTTTAATTCGGGTGAACGAATTAATTTAGAATTAATTCACGAGCGACTTTAATAATAATTTTGCGAGGCATTATTATTTAATTAAATTTGATTTAATTAAGTCGCAACTGAAAATTCGTTAATTCAGAATTAACGAACCCGAGCTCGGGATGTGTTTGCGGGCCCACTCGGATTCTAAATTAAGTGGGGCCCACATCTAGTCACATCATTAGTCACTTTTATGAAAGTCACATCAACTTTTGTGATGTGAGTCAAGTCACTTTTTTGTGATGGAAGTGGTTGAGAGCGTTAAATGAATTTTCGCTCTCAACACACTTTGTTGGTTTTTGGAAAATCAAAACATACACAAAATTTGGAAAACAAAAACACTCTCCCTCTCCAACTCTCTCTCATTGCCGAGAATAGCAGGGCACCAAAGGAAGAATTTTGTTGCAATTTTCTTACAAAGCTAGAACTTAAAGAATCATACAAAGGTGTTAGGGAAACTTTTCCCATTGAGTTTGGAATTCACCCTTCAAGCTTGGAGCTTCATATACAAATCAAAGAGGAGCTTGGATCACTTCCAAAGGAGCAAAAATTATATTATCAACATATCCAAGAATCTGGTCAAAGTGAGTATAATTTATGCAACTTAACTTTGAGTATTCACATGTTTCATGCTTATATGTTATTGGGAATGTTCTTAGAGACCCAACAATGGTATCATGAGCCTATTTAAGCATGAAATTGAATTAGAGTTCTTAATCTTGAATTTTGGTATTTTTGATTTGAGCATGATTTAATCAAATTGTTTGTTTGAGTATGCTTAGATAATGATAACTTAGAGTTATGCATGATCAATTTTATGAAAAATTATTTGGATTAATTTTCCCCAAATTTGAGGGCTTGGTCGAATGTATAACCCTTTGTAGATCATGGTAATTTTTGTTTTTTAAACCATTGGATGTGTTTAAATACATGATATATATTGATTTGTGAATTAATTGGATTGAAATCAAAATCGGATATAAAAATCCCATATTGCCGTGACTTGTAAAGCATGTTAATGATTTGATTTTGTTTCAATAATGTTGGACATGTATTGAAAATAATAAAGCATGATTAATTATGTAAATTGGTATTTTGGAAAAGTTTAATTTGAATAATTAATTATGGATATACACTTTAGTTAAATAAATTATGATATTTGGAATATTACAATTTAATTAATTGGGCTTAATTTGGAATTGGGCTAAAATTGTTGTATTTTGGCCTAATGGGCTTGGTTGGGCCAAGTTGGTTTAGGAAAATTGGATTGGATCCAAATTGGGCCTAAACCATTCCATTAAGTCCAAATATAATAAATGTTCCTTTTAAAATTTAATTGGGCCTAATGGGCCAAAATTAATTTTATGGCAAATATGGTGATTCCTTTATTGGGCCTTGGCATTTGGGTTTGACCCATATTGGCCAAAGGCCATGCCTTATGAAATTAATTTAAAGCCCATTGGACTTTAATTAAAATTAGCATTGGATGTTAATTGGGCTTTGAGACCCATTAAGATTAGATTTAGAATATAAGTCGTAAAGGCACATTAAAAATATAATTATTTAATTTGGAATTAAATATAGAATTAGTATTGAATAGAAATTAAATCGGATTTAAAATTATAGTTTGATATAATTCGAGAATACGCACTTTGAGTACTTATTCTCAAACGAGTTGGACTCGCACAAATTAAATCGTTGTTTGAACATTGGATGATCACTTAATTCAAACGCATATCATTATTAATTTATTTATCGCGCCTTATTATTCTTTTAGAATGCATGCTTAAGGGCGTATGATGAGACCTAATCAAAGATAATTAATTGGTTGCCAATTACGCAAAAAACCCTCAACAAATATTAAACATTTTCCTTCCATTGAGTGATTCATTCTCAAGATCCAAGATTGGCATTGGTTTGTTGGCCATAGTCAAGACCTTTGTCCATCGCGGATGTGTTTGAATCATGAAGTCTTTGTTCCATATCGCATGTCTTGGGCAAGTTGTGATTTGTTGGCCAAAGTCAAGATCACTTCTTGTTCATCGACATGGATTACGAAGCTTTCCAAAGTCAATGGGTCCCACTTAACTAGAATCATTAAGCTTGTTGAGTCAAAGCCATGGCTTAGTTGATTCAAAGGAAAAGGTTAGGAAAATCTATTGGATATATTGTCATACATATTGTATATATGTTTCGGACTTGAAGGTCCACCTACCGGATCTAGGAATTGGATGAGATCCAATTGATCTTAGAGATCTACCTAGTTAAATATCATACAGCTTGTTGGCCAAAGTCAAGGTTGTGTGTTATTTAACGGGATCCTAGCCCACTAGGAAACTAGGTTTCCCGAGTACTCAACAGAGGGTTAGAGGCTCGCCGAAAAATAGTTGGAGGCCAGTATTGAATTTGCAATTTCGTTCAAATACTTGGCATAACGCGCTTTCAAATTATTTCATCATTTTATGTATTTATTAGTTGGACTAATATTTTATTATTTTCTTGTAACAGTTGGACTGTACCTAAAATATCGTTAATTGAATAGTTAGACTATTGCAATTAAGATGGCTGGAAAGATCAGAGTTAGGGACATTATCAATGGCGAGAATGTCTTTAATGGTTCGAACTTTCCTGATTGGGATATGAACCTCAGGATTGTCCTGGGGCTGAGAGAATGCTCTATACGATAGAGAGACCTCTCGGGCCTAAGCTCGGAAATGGGCAACCGTTTGAGCTTGAGCTTTGGAAGACTCACAGCGATGACAACTCAACTGCTCAATCTGTCATGCTTGTTACAATGACCCCGCAGTTTCGTCGTAAGAACAATGGATTGGATCCCTATGAGATGATTATGAAATTAAGGGACCTTCACCGATCTAACCTTAGGTCGCAGAAGTATAAGTTGCAGAAGAAGCTCTTTCGCTCTCGCATGTCAGAGGGTACATTTGTTGAGCATCATGTGTCACATATGATTACTGACATCGAACAGCTGGGACAGCTAGGCATAGTCTTCAAGGCTGAGACTTCTATAGATTTGATCTTACAGTCTCTTCTTGACAGCTGGAGAGGGTTCATCATGAACCAAAACATGTTGAACCAAGAAGACACTCTTGGAGAGTTGATGTCTATGCTGAAAGAGGCAGAAAATGAGCTTCATAAGAGTAAAAAGCTCGAGGCGCACTTTGTTTCAACATCTCAGTCTGCAAAGACTTGGCCAAAGGCTACAGGAGGTGTAAAGAAGAAGAAGAAGAAGAAGAAGAAGAAGAAGGGCAAGGCCAAATCGTCAAAGTCTTCTGGGAAGGCAAGGGACAAATCCCAAGATGTCTGCCTGCAGTGTGGCAAATGGGGTCACGCTTCCGTGAGTACAAGGCACAGATGAAGGATAAGAAAACGAGCAAGACACCGACTTCAGGTATGTTTGTTATAGAAATAAACATGTCTACTTCTAGTTTTAAAAATTGGATTTTTGATTCTGGTTGTGGTACTCATATATGTACTGATGTGCAGGATCTGCAGATTAGTAGGAGACTGGCCTCAGGAGAGATTAACCTCCGCATTGGAAATGATACTCTAGTCGCCGTTTTGGTCGTTGGGACTTATATATTTTGAAACTGTCCTCGGGGCATGTACTTAATCTTTTAGACTGTTATTTTGTACCTAGTTTGACTAGGAATATTATATCTGTATCTTTATTAGCCCAATGTGGGTATACTTTTGTATTTAGAAACACTTGGTGTTTTATATATAAAAATGATATGGAGATATATAGTGCTAATGTGAATAATGGTCTTTATATTTTGAATATAAATCAATCTCAAACATATAATGTAACAAACAAAAGGCTTAAACTAAGTAACAAAGATTAAACTTATATGTGGCATTGTCGTCTGGGACACATTAAAAAGACTCGCATATCCACACTTTCAAAGAGTGGGTACTTGGACGGATTTGATCCAAATTCAGATGACGTCTACGAATCTTATTTCTTAGGCAAAATGCCTAAAATACCTTTTAGTGGTAAGGGTACACGTGCCACCGAACTGTTAGCCCTTGTTCATAGTGACGTATGTGGGCCCATGTCTAGCCAGGCTAGAGGTGGATATGAATACTTCGTAACCTTTACGGATGATGCATCGCGTTATGGTTATATGTATCTTATGAGACACAAGTCGGAAACCTTTGAGAAATTCAAAGAGTTTCAACACGAAGTGGAAAAATACACTGGCAAAAGTATTAAAATATTACGGTCGGACCATGGTGGAGAATACTTAAGTAATGAGTTTCTTGATTACTTGAATGAGTATGGTATTCTTTCACAGTGGACTCCTCCCGGAACACCTCAATTAAATGGTGTGTCCGAATAGAGAAACCGAACTTTGTTGGACATGGTAAGGTCTATGATGAGTCGCACTGAGCTACATATTTCCTTCTGGGATTTTCATTGAATAGTACAATACTTATTTTGAATAAGATTCCGTCAAAGTCTTTTCAACAGACTCCGTATGAGATATGGACAGGAAAGAAACCAGGTTTCTCATTCCTGAAGATTTGAGGTTGCTGGGCATACATTAAACGTTTGGATAGTACCAAACTTGAACCTAAATCGGATAAGTGCCTATTTGTAGGTTATCCTAGGGAAACCAAAGGATATTACTTTTACAACCCACAAGAGAACAAAGTGTTTGTTGCTCTACATGCGGTTTTCCTCGAAAAGGAATTCCTAAGTGCAGTGGTTAGTGGGAAGAAAGTAGAACTCAATGAAAATTGGAGTGATACTGTTCCTGGCACAGAATCCTTAACGGAACACGAACAGTTCATCAGGGATGAGACTATACCACAATATTCAAATACATAAGAACCGCGTAGATCGGAGAGAGTCAGAAAACAACCTGAGAGGTATGGGTTTATGATCTCACCTCATGTGGATATTAATCTTATTGAGGAAGACGAACCGGCTACGTATGAGGAAGTGATACAAGATATCGACTCCGCTTTATGGCAAGAGGCCATGAAGTCCGAAATGGATTCCATGTACACCAACCAAGTTTGAACACTGGTTGATGCACCAGAAGGCGTAAAGCCTATTGGTTGCAAATGGGTCTTCAAGAAGAAGACCGACATAGATGGCAACATACAAACGTACAAAGCTAGGCTTGTAGCGAAATGGTATCGTCAACGACATGATGTCGATTACGATGAAATTTTTTCACCTGTTGCCATGATTAAATCCATGCAAATAATGCTTGCGATTGCTGCATATTTCGATTATGAAATATGGCAGATGGACGTCAAAATCGCTTTCCTTAACAGAAACCTTTTGGAGGATGTTTACATGCAACAGCCTGACGGTTTTGTCGTACCAAGTCTTGCAAACAAGGTTTGTAAGTTAAATCAATCCATTTATGGATTAAAGCAAGCATCGCGTTATTGGAACCAATGTTTTGATGAGATCATAAAAGAATATGATTTCATTCAAAACGAGGATGATCCTTGTGTATATAAGAAGGTTATTGGGAGCGCACTGACATTCATTGTCCTTTACGTTGATGATGTATTGCTTATGGGCAATGACATTCCCATGCTACAATCGGTGAAAGCTTGGCTTTCATTAAAATTCTCCATGAAAGATCTGGGAGAAGCAACCTTTATTCTAGGAATAAAGATCTACCGGGATAGATCTAGAAATCTGCTTGGACTCTCCCAAAGCACGTACATTGATAGAGTGTTGAAGAGATTCAATATGGAACAGTCTAAGAGTGGACTGTTGCCAGTGTCACATGGCGTCACTCTATCTAAGGACATGAGTCAGATCCCGTTCGCCTCGGCAGTCAGATCGATTATGTATGCCATGATATGTACGCGACCTGATGTCTTGTATGCTTTGAGCATGTGTAGTCGCTATCAGGCCGATCCTGGTGATGGTCACTGGATGACAGTTAAGAATATCCTTAAGTATCTTAGACGAACTAAGGATGTTTTCTTAATCTATGGAGACGGAGAACTTGAGGTAACTGGGTATACCGATGCAAGTTTCCAAACCGATAAAGATGACTGTAAGTCGCAATCCGGGTACATATTTTTTTTTTAACAACTGAGCAGTAAGCTGGAAATCTTCCAAGCAAAAGACTGTTGCTGATTCAACAATAGAAGCGGAATATATTGCTGCAACTGAAGCAGCAAAAGAGGCAGTTTGGATCCGTAAATTCCTAATTGGATTAGGAGTAGTTCCGTTAGCAGCTGAGCCCGTTCCATTGTATTGTGACAATAACGGGGCTATAGCGCAGGCTAAGGAACCGCGGTCTCATCAACGATCCAAGCATGTTCTTCGACGTTTCCATCTGATTTGTGAGATCATACATCGTGGTGATGTGAAGATTGAGAAGGTCGCATCAGAGGACAACATTGCAGATCTGCTGACGAAAGCTATTCCTTAGCAAAAGTTTGAGCGAAATGAACATAGTTCGGGTGTTAGATGCTTGAGTGACTGGCTATAGGCCAAATGGGAGATTGTTGGACAATTATGACCCATAGTGTCACTATTTGTAAAAGACGTTGTGGTTTTTGTACAAATTAACTGTGTGACAATGGAAATTTCTAGTTTATCATTTTGTAATTAGATTACTTAAATATATATATGATAAAAGTCCTTATGATTAGTTCCGGATTATAAGATATGAGACAATATCAATCCACTGAGGTTTAATCATTAAATATCCCTAGTCGTAGTATTATCGAGACTGGATATCGATAATGCGGAATAGACTAGTATTGCACTTGTGCACGTTGTGGGAGCATAACGACATAGTTCTCATATATTTAAGTATTGGATACTTATGCAAGTGTGTTATGAGGTTGTGTTTACCGATGGTACGGGAACAGCTTCGCTCTGGATAGACCCCTCGGAATCCCATTGGTAGTATGACTATGTGTCTATGAGAATCCGAATAAGGGTATGTGTATTTGGTCTTAACCTGTGACTTGCATCGCTAGTACTTACGACAATCAATACGCTTTGGTTTTGGTCGTCCGGGACTTTAACAGGTTCTTTGTACGCCTCTTCTGGGTTTATTGAGAATCGTAGTGTATTGGGTGTGATGTCAAGACGGAAGTATCACTTCAGTCATATGGAGATGATGATCACGCAGGGATACAGAACTAGTACTCGATTATGTTGCAACTATCGGGATAATATGACAAGGTCATGATTATTCGATTAAAGGGACTAGTTGATTGTGATCTAATATATGCTTCGTACGGGGCAGACATTATTCCAGCCCCAGGCTCTGCATGTGACATCCGATACTGGATCGCAATATGCAATACTATGTATACTATGCCTGACAAAGATTATATATTCCTTAAAGAATATTTCTGGAGAATTGGGTAGGCATGGCGCTTTGCTAGAAGCCAACCATGTCTCGTAAATCGGTAAGAACGTGTTACTGGGTACGCACGTGTTCGGATAGTCCGACAATCAGATTTACTGCCAACATATCCAGGGATCTCATGGGTCTCTTCCCGAAGATTCACCGATGACGTATGACTCGAACATAATTAATACGGGATTAATTAGAAGAGAGAGAAAATTAATCTAGGATTAATTATGGCAAGATTTTATTCGGGATAAAATTCCATTAGAAGAGAGAGAACGATTAATTCGGAATTAATCGATAAAATAATATATTCGATATATTAAATGAAATTAGATTTCATAACGGAATTGAAATTGGATTTTAATTCGGGTGAACGAATTAATTTAGAATTAATTCATGAGCGACTTTAATAATAATTTTGCGAGGTATTATTATTTAATTAAATTTGATTTAATTAAGTCGCAACGGAAAATTCGTTAATTCAAGTGGGGCCCACATCAAGTCACATCATTAGTCACTTTTGTGATGTAAGTCACATCAACTTTTGTGATGTGAGTCAAGTCACTTTTTGGTGATGGAAGTGGTTGAGAGCATTAAATGAATTTTTTCTCTCAACACACTTTGTTGGTTTTTGGAAAATCATAACATACATAAAATTTGAAAACAAAAACACTCTCCCTCTCCAAATCTCTCTCATTGCCGAGAATAGCAAGACACCAAAGGAATAATTTTGTTGCAATTTTCTTCCAAAGCTAGCACTTAAAGAATCATACAAAGGTGTTAGGGAAACCTTTCCCATTGAGTTTGGAATTCACCCTTCAAGCTTGGAGCTTCACCTATAAATCAAAGAGGAGCTTGGAGCACTTCCAAAGGAGCAAATTTTTTTATCAACACATCCAAGAATCCGATCAAAGTGAGTATAATTTCTGCAACTTAACTTTGAGTATTCACATGTTTCATGATTATATGTTCTTGGGAATGATCTTAGAGACCCAACAATAAGACGCAGCGACCCTTAGGCGTGGTCTTATAACTTAGTGGCAGAGATTGGGTGTCCACAAGGACTAGCATAAGCTATGGCATGTTTGATTGCCCAACCCAATGATCAAGGAATTGTGATTTATATCATAAATTGGTTGGGAACCTACCTAATTATCGTATTTTATAATGACCGACCCTAGTCAGAGTTATGAAATGATGATAATGGGATCCTTGCCCACAAGAAATCCATCATATTGGGGTTGATGCGATTTGCTTAAAATTTTAAAATAATTGAGTGAGAGCAACTTCATAATATTAAAAAGCCATGTTATTATGAAACATTAATGAAAACATATTCCTAATTTTAACATTCTCTCTTAATATGTGGGTTAAAATATTTCACAAACATTCAAATGGCAAACAGAGTATCACTTCGTTCCATCCTTGATGAGCATAAGCTCCAATGGGACAACTATAATTACTGGTTTAGAAACCGTAAAATTATCTTATGAAAAGAAAAGATTTTCTATGTTCTTGAAAGACCATTTCCCCCTGAACCCGCAGAAGATGCTGACCAAAATAAATTTGATGCTTGGAAGAAACACGTCAATGATGATGAGCAAGCATTTTGTATAATGCTTGGCTCTAAGTTAGACGAACTTCAGAAAGCTCACGAAGATATGGATGCTCAAACCATCATTTTTCACTTGAAGGAGTTGATGCAACTTCCGTTCATACCATGAGATTCCAAGTGTCATGTACCTTATTTCAAACAAGGTATAAGAAGGATCTGTTAGTGGACATCTGCTTAAGATGATTGGCCACATTGAAAAATTGGCTAACCTCGAGTTCATCATGGATTATGAGATAGGTCACGATCTAATTCTTCAGTCCTTACCAAAAGACTTCTCTAACTTTATTATGCAGTTTCATTTGTCTGATAAAGAAGCTACTTTAGTAGAATTGCACAATCTGATAAAGCAAGCAGAGATGGACTTGAAATCGGAGCTTAAAACCTCCGTCATGCTTACGGGTACGGACCTGAAGCCACGAGGCCCAAAGAAAAATAAGGGCAAGGCCAAGGCTCCAGATCACCTAAAGCCCAATGGTAAGGTGGAGAAGAAAAAGGGAAAAAGGAAATGTTTCTTTTGTGGAAAGAATGGTCATTGGAAGAAAGACTGCAGATCCTTGAAAGCCAAGGAAGCTAGGGAAGCCCAAGAGGCCAAGAAGCCCAATGCTTCAGGTATGTTGTATATGATTGAACTATATTCTCAAAACTTTCAACCTTCTACTTGGGTGCTTGACACCAGTTGTGGGACTCACTTTTGTAACAATGTGCAGGGCCTGGGAAACAGTAGGAGACTCCGTCATGGGGAGGTTGACTTACGCATGGGCAATGGAGCAAAACTGGCTGGATTGTGCGTGGAGACTTATTCATTAGTTTTGCCGAATGCTTTAGTTTTAGACTTAGAAGATTATGTTTATGTACATTCTCTAGTAAAGAACATCATTTCAATATCTTCTTTATGTAATAAAGGCTTTTCATGCCTAATAAGTTATAATGAATGTTCTATTTATTTCAATGAAATAAAATATGGAGATGGTATTTTGAATAATGGTATTTATGTCTTACAAACTAACAAAGGATGTTCAAACTCTAATATATACAACGTTAACTCGAATAATCTCAATGAATCACTTCTATGGCACAGTCGCTTAGGTCATATCAATGAAACAAGATTAACTAAGCTACAGAAGGATGGGTATTTCAGACCCTTCAAATATGAACCTTATGGAACTTGTGAGTCTTGTTTATTTGGTAAAATGACCAAATTACCCTTCAAAGGTAAAGGACAACGTGCAGAGGAGACATTGGAACTCATACACTCTGATGTATGCGGACCAATGTCAGTCACCGCTAGAGGTGGATTCTCATACTTTATTACCTTTATCGATGATCACTCGCGATATGGTTATGTGTACCTTATGCGGTACAAATATGAAGCCTTTGAGAAATTCAAAGACTTCAAAGCTGAAGTAGAAAACCAGCTTAATAAAAGTATTAAGTCACTAAGGTTTGACCGAGGTGGTGAATACTTAAGCGGTGAATTTCAAGATTACTTGAGAGAAAATGGCATTGTTTCCCAGTGGACTCCTCTGGGAACTCCACAGCATAATGGGGTCTCCGAAATGAGAAATCAGACATTATTAGATACGGTTCGATCAATGATGTCAAGCACGGATCTACCTATTTCATTTTGGGGTCTTGCTTTAGAAACTGCAACACTACTACTAAACCAAGTTCCTTCCAAGACTGTTAGTCAAACACCATATGAATTATGGTCTTGGAAACGTCATAGTCTTAGTTATCTAAGAGTTTGGGGATGTGGCACATATGTTAAGCTCACACAAACTAACAAATTGGATGATAGGACAGTTAAATATAAGTTTGTTGGATATGCCTTGAACTTAAGAGCATACATATTCTACGTCCCAAATGAACAAATAACATTTGTCTCACGAAATGCTAAATTTCTAGAGAATTAATTCCTTCTCAAGAAATATAGTGGGAGTAGACTTGACCTCGATGAGGTACGAGAAGAACAAACTAACATAGAACTAAACCCCAGGCCCCTCAAAAGGGCAACGACAGAACAACCACAAGGTTATGAACTTAGAAGGTCTGGTAGGGAAAGATATGAGCCTGAAAGATATGGTTTCCATATTGATGAGGAACATGATCAGGTCATTGATAATGGCGATCCCACCAGTTATGACAAAGCAATGTGTGACATTGATTCAGTCAAGTGGCTTGAGGCCATGAAATCCGAAATAGACTCTATGTATTAGAATCAAGTCTGGGACTTGGTGGATGCACCTGAAGGGATAAAACCCATAGGCTGCAAGTGGATTTACAAGCGTAAAACTGATGCAAAAGGAAACATCCAAACCTATAAGGCTAGGTTGGTGGCGAAAGGTTATAGAAAAATCCAAGGAATTGACTATGAAGAAACCTTCTTGCCTGTTGCAATGATAAAGTTCATTCGAATTTTACTGGAACTAGCTGCACACTTTGATTATGAGATTTGGCAGATGGATGTCAAAATAGCTTTCTTTAATGGGAACCTCGTAGATGAAGTCTATATGACACAACTTGAGGGGTTTGCATCTAATGATGATCATAATAAAGTATGTAAGCTTAAACGATCCATTTATGGACTCAAGCAAGCCTCCAGAAGTTGGAATATATGATTTGATGAGACAATCAAAGAATTTGACTTCATCAAAAATGTAGACAAGCCTTGTGTTTATAGGAAAAGTAGTGGGAGTGCTGTTGTATTTCTTGTACTATATGTCGATGACATATTAATCATCGGGAATGATATTCACATGATGCAAGCCATCAAGCAATGGTTATCTCAGAATTTCTCCATGAAAGATTTGGGAGAAGCAGCCTATATCCTCGACATTAAGATCTACCGTAATAGATCTAAGAGATTGTTAGGACTTTCTCAATCTACATACATAGATAAAGTTTTGAAAAGATTCAAAATGGAAGATTCCAAAAGAGATAATTTACCTACTTGTCATGGAATCAAATTATCTAAGGAGCAATGTCCACATACTCCTTTAGATAGAGAGCGTATGAGTAGGATCCCTTATGCTTCAGCAATAGGATCGATCATGTACGCCATGCTATGTACAAGATCTGATGTCTCTTATGCTCTTAGAATAACGAGCAGGTATCAGGAAAATCCTGGTGAGCAACACTGGGCAGCTGTCAAAACAATCCTCAAGTATCTGAGAATAACTAAGGATGTGTTTTTGACATACAGAGATTGATCTGGGATGAAAGTCTTTAGTTACTGTGATGTGAGCTTTCAGACCGATAGGGATGACAGCAGATTGCAAACATGATATCTGTTTACTTTGAATGGCGATGCTGTCAGTTGGAAAAGCTCAAAGTAGTCAACTACAGCGGACTCCACCACTGAAGTCGAGTATATTACAGCATCTGAGGCAGCTAAAGAAGCAGTCTGGATAAAAAAGTTCATCACGGAGCTGGAAGTGCTTCCCTTAATAAAGAATGGCGTCACGATGTACTGTGACAACACGGGCGCCATTGCTCAATCAAATGAACCAAGGTCCCACCAGAAATCAAAGAATGTACTCAGGCGATTTCATCTCATCAGGGAGATTGTTGAGAGAAAAGAAGTTATTATAGAGAAAATACCAAAAGAAGATAATCTTGCAGATTCTCTAACTAAAGGGCTGACTCAATAAAAGCATGATAGGCACACCTGAGAGTATGGTGTCCAGATTCATACTAGTTGGCTATAGTGCAAGTGGGAGATTGTTAGAGATATGCCCTATACCCAACTTGTGGATGGGCTATATGTACATGTATTCGTAATATTTTCACTAATTAATAAAATGGCAATCTTTATTATACATGTCTTACATAACTTATATGAATCATCAAACACTGTAATAAAGCCCTTGGAGTAATAAGATGATGGCTTCCACGCCTTATGAGAATCATTACTCTTAAACGTTCATAGTCATAGTTTTGTGAATAATCTGGGTGTTCACAAAACGGAGAGACTAGCATGATGATATGATCCGCCCTTAAGTGGGGTAGCCGATCTCATAGGCTACTAGCGGAGATCCGTCCGCTCGGTGCATCACATGGATGCATGAGTTGCTCGTGTCCATCGAATTGACCGCCGAAAGTTTTCACATGGAGTGTTTATCCAATGTGTCTGTGAGAACTTTCATGTATTTATTGTATGACTAGTCCTTAGACTTGAGGTCTTTACAATCTTATGTGTGGATCAAATAACTTTGACATTCTCATTCCCCGGTTCAAAAGATCCGGTCATAAAGGTATGATTGGTTCATTTGTTGAAACACATGAAGTTTGTAAAGATACAACAGAGAATCGCCACTCTCTCGGATAATATTTTCTTACAAGATTAGTATTCCAGTTCGTGGGTTGATATGTGTGATCAGTGCTTGAGACTGTGGCCGCAGCGGAAGAATCATGTGAGATTCTTGGGTTAGCACGATTCATGACACTATCAACATCATACCTTAGACTATATGGGTAGACACTTTCCATACCCTAGGTCAAACAGTGGGGATACAGTGAGGCGAGGGGCCATATCATATGTAAATCGCATATAGAATGGGTATATATCTTTCCTTCTCATTTGGGGGCCTTGGCATGTTGCTAGATGTCAACATTGGTCATTGAAATCGAACGACCATCTGGTCGGAGGATAATTTATGTTCGATTAAATTATCATAATTCATTTCATGTCCAACTTGAGGGGAACCCAAAAGGTCACACACAACAAAGTCGAAATCAATGGTTAACAGTGCACATTATAAATTTAACAGCATATATGATTTTTGTAGGAATTGTTCATAAATTGTTCAATGTGTTTAATTATTGAACAGATCATTTATGAGGTTCCATAGTGGATTAGGGATTGGTGAATGACTATAGGGGCACTTTGGGAATTGGAATAAATAAATAAATGTGAATAGTAATGTGAATAGTAACGTGAATAGTAATATGAATAGTTAATTTTTTTTATTTTTTATTTGTTTTGAATTCCAATTCGGCCCAAACTCTTATTGGGGTTTTATAATCTCAATAAACCAATAAATTAAGATCCAATGGCTAAGATTAAATTAGCATTTATCCCACATCAGATTCTTAATTAATTTTGTTGTCTTTTGAGCACCTATATAAACCCAAAGAATTATTTACAAAATTTTACACCAAAACCTTTCATATCTTGGGTTTATATAAGTGAGCAACTCTAAAGTTTAAAGAGTAAGCCACTGATTTTGAGGATCCTTAAGTCTAATTGACTAGAGGAACCTCAAGTTAAAATTTTTGAGGTATTTGCCTAGGCTAGCACCAATGGCAAAATACATGTGCACTCAAGGCGTAGTCTTGCCGTTGAGTTTTGGCTTTGGTGTGTGCAGCTTTGGAGGCCACACACTTGGGTGGCTCTTTGGAACGTGGAAGAGCTTGCTGAGTTTGAGAAAAACTTTTAGATTGGAGGGTGGACTGGATGAGCCTTCAGTTCAAGTAAGTCTTTTTCTTTCTTTATTTTAATTAGAGTTCTTATGATAGTTAGCATGTTTAGGTTTATGTTCTTTGCATGTTATTATGAGTTTTTTATGCTTAGAATATATAGTAACATGCCTAGGCTTGTAGAATAATCAAAAGAAATGGGTTTTGGGCAAAGGGATAGCGACATCATAATTTCTTTTAATTTTCCTTTGCGCACTCGCGGCTGCTTCCCAACAGTAATAACCATTGAAATCCCAGATTCTAATATACGGCACGTACCAATCTCTGCGGGTTTACTGACAAACCAAGTAGTATAAATCTTGACCAGGAACATTTTAAAAGTGATAATGTTATGATACAACTCAATGACAGTTGCGACGCTTTTACAACTTTATCATAACTATTCATTCTAAGGTCTGCTATGTCTTTACCATTTAATAAAAGATATTATATTAAATAAACTGTTTATTTTATTCAAAATAAAATATTTACATAAGTATGTACATGGAAATACATCAAAAAATTGGTGTTCTGAGCACTAATCCTAACACCAACTACCATATTTCCATTAGTAATCTCTTCCCTCTCACTGGGGCCTCCCTGATCTTGCTCCCCAATCCACTTCTCCAACTTCTCAATCTTTTCCATTATGCCCTAAAGGTTTGAGTCACCTCCATTTTCCTTTCATGCATTCTCCATTTCCAAATGCAGACTTTCTTCCATATTTTTCATCCACTCCATCGTTAAGGACTCTAGAGCTCTATGATTATTATCTTCTATCATTGTCTTAGTGTGTTTGCTGTTTTTTGTATTGTTCCTCACAGATGGCGCCAACTGTTGACGGCTGTTTTTCATTCCAAGAATAATTTTGGAAACCTGCCCCTTGAACAAACCTCGTCCGAGCAATGAATTTGTTTGGTTAGTAGGGACCCTAAAATAAACTTGGCAAGCAAACAAGAAAATCACATAGATTTTCGTGGTTCGAATGAGAGTGGTTTTAACCTATGTCTACGGGAGAAAAAAAGATGTGTTTGTATTAGTTTTATGTCAGAAAATGACCTGGTTTACAAATCTTTTAGGGGTCAAGTACCGAACATCTCTATATTTTATCATTAAGCTTTTATAGCTTTTTTATAAGTAATGAAATATCCAAATTTCTAACCCTTGAACTTATGGTTTCAACCTCTTTATATAGGCTTTAAAATCCACTATTCCACCAACCCATGACGTCAGCTCATGTCACTCTGTCATCATCGCCCATGCTTCTTTTCCCCAACCACTATACAAACTGTTGTTCTGCCTTTGACTCACCATCATCTATCAGCAGAAGCCTATCATTCCAACCTTTTGGCCACTACTACATGTTCTATCGTCATGACAACTTTTGGTTCAACCACTCCAATATTGTTCCCTCTTCTACACATTATGTCGATGTGATAACATTTGGTTTAACCATTCCAATATTGTTCCTTCTAGCAGAGTCCTTTTCCCAATGAGAGTTGTTGACTTACTCCTGTCACATCAACCTTCTAGAAGCCTAAACTTTCAAGTTTAACATATCACGGCCTCAATATCATGGCCTCAATCTTTATCCTCGGGTCGGCATGCCGAGATGAATGCCGTTAGATCGAATCTTCCTTTCTGTAGACAAGTTGAGTCGGTAATCTTGGACCACTTTGGGTCGGCCTTTACTAATGCTCTAATGTCGCCAAATCTTAGCACTTTTTCTTCAGGTCGGGTCGGTTATCCCAACTCTACTTCATCAGCCCATATTGGCCTTTGTAAAACCCTCTCGTTCAATGGGCTCGAGTCTTCCATCTGAATTCTATCTCTCTGGGCTTCCTCCATTCTCCTGGCAAGTAAAAACCCCAAACTACCTTTCCTCAGTATTTGACATTCCTCGAGGTAAAAAATCACCATTAACACTATGTAATTTGTGGCCTTTTTTTCTCATCAAGTTATGATTTTATTATTATATAATTGATCATGAGTGGATATCCATTTTAAATGATACTGTAGTTATTCTTTATTATTTATAATATACATAAAAACTAGTTCTTTTCATAAATGATCATAGTAATTTTTTTTGAGACATATAGATTTTCAAGCTTTGTCTTTTAAAAAAAAAAAGGTATGTGTGTCCTAAAATGTTATCATTTCTAAAAAAAGGTTTTTATGATTATTTCACTAAATAATAAGGGTTTGACTATCACTAATTTTCACAAGTTCTATTATTGCTTTTATATATATATATATATATATATATATAAACTTATAATTAGATTGTAGTGCCATGTAGTAAAAAGAAATAAACATATTATCGATCGCGTATGTTACTGTTACAAATCGAAATATGAGAGCTGAAGAAAAATATATTATTTTTCTTAAATTCAATATGAATTACAAATTGCCTATATATAGACATTATAAAAGAATCAATATTAATTACATATCAATTAAAATTAATATCATATCTTTGACAATATGATTTAACATTACTATCATATATTTAACAATATGAATTAACATTAATATCATATCTTTGATATTAACATTATTATTATATCTTTGACAATATGAATTAACATTATTATCATATCTTTGACAATATGAATTAACATTAATATCATATTTTTGACATCCCCCCTTCAACTCAAGATGGTAGTAAGGAAACTATATTGAGTTTAGAAATGAGGGTTGTGTAATAGCCAGGAAGAAAAGAATTGGTGAAGATATCAACTATTTGATCATCGAAGCATAGATAAACCAATCGAATAGTACCGCGAACAATATATTGACGAATGAAATGATAATCAATCTCAATGTGTTTGGTACGATCATGGAATACATCATTATGCGCTAATTGAATAGCACTTTGATTGTCACAGTAAAGAGTAGTAAGGGGAGGTAGAGGCACTACCATATCTTCGAGGAGCCAACGTAGCTATAGAAGTTCGGCAATAGTTGCAGTAAGAGCTTGATATTCAGCCTCAGTACTAGAATGAGCAATCAATAGTTGTTTCTTACCACGCCAAGAAATAAATGAGTGACCCCAGAAAAACACAATAAACAGTAGTGGATCGACGATCAGTAAGGTCACCTGCCTAATCTGTATTATAGTAAGTTTGAAGAACAAGTGAAGAATTAGAAGAGAAATTGAGACCATAAAAGAGAGTGCCTTTAACATAGCGAATGATGCGAAGCACAAAACATAATGAAGAGATCGAGGAGCAGCCATGAACTGACTTATAATATGAACATCATAGGAAATGTTTGGTCGTGTGACAGTAAGGTAAATAAGACTACCAAGTAATCATCTATAGAGAGTAAGATCATCAAGAGGAGTTCCATCCATAGGTGTAAGTGTAGTATTATACTCAACAGGGGTTGGAACTATCTCACTATTTGTAAGGTCGACTAGAGAAATAAAATCAGAATCATACTTAGCTTGAGAGAGATGATAGCCATCAGTAGAGGAAGTAACTTCAAGGCCCAAGAAGTACCTCAGAGAACCAAGATCTTTCATTTCAAATTGTTGACTAAGATACTGTTTAAGATCCGTAATTCTTGAATCATCATCCCCAGTAATAATAATGTCATCAACATAAATAAGTAGTATCATGATGCCTGTACCAGATTTGTGAAGGAAAATGGTAGAGTCATGTGGACTGGAGGTGAACTCAAGTTGACAAATAGTCAAACTAAACTTGGCAAACCATGCACGGGGAGCTTGTTTCAGACCATATAGGGCATGAGGTAGATGGCATACCTTGTGTGGTGGATGATCAAGAACAATATGGGGTTTCATGTAAACTTCTTCAGCTAGATCATCATTGATAGAAGCATTCTTAACATCCATCTAAAATAAATTCCATTGTCAAATAGCAACAATGGAAACTAGGTTGCGTACTGAGGTAAGACGAGCAAACAGAGCAAATGTCTTCTCATAATCAACCACATATTCTTGAGTGAAGTCCTTAGAAACAAGACGTGTTTTTTAACGCTCAATAGCGCTATCTAATTTTGTTTTTATTTTTGTATACCTATTTGCATTCGATTGGAGCTTTACCGGGAGGAAGATCAACTAGGTCTCAAGTACTAGTTCTTACCAAAACATGTAATTCATCTTGTATAGCTTGCTTCCAATGAGGATTAGAGGATGTCTCCTTATAGGACTGAGGTTCATACAAAGAAACAATAGTGAAAAAACAATGATAATTTTGAAGATAAGTATGAGGTTGTCTTACTCGAGGAGGATAACGGGAAGAGGAAGTATAAATATCATAGGAGTGTTCAATCGCAAGGGTGTCAGAGTCAGTATCTGTAGAATGAGCATCATCAGAAACATGTAGTAATAGGGGTTGGACGTCTGTAGGCTCACTGGAGGTACTTGCATTATGAACATGTGGAAATAACTCGATAGAGAGGTCAGTGAAAAGTGGAGGGTGGTCAGAAGATACTTTGAAATCGAAGAGGAACGAGAACATAATGTGCTCCTATATGACAATACGACGTAGGATGTGAAGTTTTTGTGACATAGAATCCCAACAATGATACCATATGTGTTTAATTCTATAACCTATGAAACAACATATTCGAGCATTAGGTTCTAACCTGTGGTGCTCGGTATGAGGAAGAATGATAAAATAAACAATCCCTAAAAATTTAACAAGGTCATAGGAGGGAGAAATAACATATAAGCACTTGATGAATAGAAAATATATCAATATTTAGCACCTGTTTTACTTAATACTTTGTATGGTTTCTCGAGTTTTATGAATATTTTGATGTGTTTTAGTTTATTTTGCTAAAAAAAATAAAATCGAGACTCAATGGAATCAATCAGGACGAAATGTGGAACAAATAAGGGCAAAAACTGGACTTGACATTTGGATTTTAGAGGTTGGAAACTTGAAATAGAGTTCTAACGAAGTATAATTTCAGAAATTTCAACTTTGCACAATTTTCGTATTTTGGCCAAATATTTTTACTCCGATATGAAAATGAGGTGATTCAAGTTCCAGATGAAAGAAGACTCAAAGATCTACAACTTTGATTTTCATAAAAATTTCGAACTCTGAAGGTTACAATACTGAAATTGATGAAATATCCAAAGTGTGTTATGTGTAATTATTAAAGTCATTATCAAAAACAAAAAAAAAAATGGAAAATGACAATTTACAATTGTCAAACTTCCACCAAACATGCTTGAATATTTGGTGGATGATTTGGTGGAGTGATTGATGCCATGTTTGGTGGCATGTTTGGTGGAGAAATTGGTGGAGACAAAACTTTGCCTATAAATAGAGCTTGATTTCATTTGTAAAGTTCATGTTTTCCTTCAGGTTTCTCTTAAGGAACTTGAGGATTATATTGTGTGTGTATTTATTTTCTATATTTTAATTATGTATTTATATTTTTAGTAATAATAGTTTGTGTGTTCTTACTTTCTTTTATGTTTAGTAATTAATTTCCGCTTGGGGAAAGAGGAAACTTTAAATATGATAAGGTAGATTAATCTCACTTGTTTAATAATATGGAAATTGTAATTTAATAATATGGATTAATGTTGATACCGCCTACATAGCTGGTTTTATTTATTTGACATAATATGACACCGCCTACATGGTCGGTCTTAAGATGACAGATGATTACCGCCTATATGACTGGTTTATAGACAAATAATAACACTGTCTTTATGGCTGGTTTGACTAAATTAATCGGGTAACACTGAAAATTTCAATATTATAATAAAGTGAGATTTTTACATTTGAAATATTAAAGTTGGATCCCCTCACCCCCAATATTTTATTTTATTCTAGAGAAATGATGAAGCACAATATTCACGAGTTTAATAATTAATTTTCTTTATATATGTGTCATGTTTTGGCTTTTTTATTGAATCTTAAGCTTAATGCTTCTTGTTTCCTGATCACCAATAAGATTGATGTGGTAAACTTAAAATGAACTTGGAAAATAGATTTTAGGTTCCAGTTTTAGATTTAATAGCTCATGATCTCACCTTAGAGATTTCCTTCCAGGATAGACATATGTCGGGCTTGGATAGCCACAATTGGGACTTGATCTTAATGAATTCAGAGTTTCTTAATTAATATAGACATTTAGTTAATTGGGTTATTTTGAATGTTTGCATCTGACCACCGAAAGAGGCTTTTGTATATCTTCGTGTTCCAGGTTAACGACTGATTTATTACATATGTATAGGAGAATCAATTCATCATTAGAGTCATATTGGACGAATTCACAACCCTAGATGTTTTTTTATTCTTAATTTCCTTTGTTTGTATTTATTTTTATTTATTTATTCAAATCCATATTCAACCAATGAACAATCCCTTCTTACCTCAATTAGATACCTGTAAATATTTAACATCAATAATTAATAAAGCAACAGAATTTAAGTCTTCATCAGATCGATATTTTATACTACTTGAGCGATTCGTGTGCTTGCATAACGTGAGTGATTTCAACTGATCAACACTCATACATGTGATATTTAGTGATTGAAGAAAGAATATGATTAATAACATATACTACAGTGAGAGCGGCTTCACCCAAAAAACATTCTGTAAAAGAAGATGATATGTGCATGGATTGAACGGAATCCAGAATATGATGATGTTTGCATTCTGCTTGCCCATTTTTTTGAGAGGTGTATGGGAAAGATATTTGGGATATGGTACCTTGTTCTTTCAAAAACCTTAAAGTGTAGAGTCAAGATATTCTTTGGCATTTTTAGTGCGTAATATTTGGATGGTTTTCGAAAATTATGTTTTGACCATATACACAAAATCAATAAAAATATGAGGTAGTTCAAATCGCTATTTCATGAGAAATATCCAATTAAACTGAGAATAATCATCAATGAATAAGACAAAATATTTAGACCCTCCCATAGTTGGTGTAGGAGAAGGTCCCCATATATTAGAGTGAATTAAGTCAAAATGAGATACATAAGTATTATTATTATTTTTAAAAGATAAAGCTTGATGTTTGCCAAGTTGACATGAGATACAATATAAAGAAGACTATTCGGTAACAGAACATAAGGACCTATTAGAAATCAAAGGACGAAGTTTACTTAAAGAGGCATGACCAAGGCGTAGATGCCACAAATGAAGAGAGGATGGTGTAGACACCACACATAACTAGAAGACACGATTGGAAAGAATATAGAGGAAGATAAGCTCAAATTGACATCCAACTCTACGGCCTGTCCCAAGAATCTGCCCTGTCTGCGGATCTTGCACACGACAACCACTGGAAGAAAATATTAGTTTGAACCACTACAAGAAAACTGCCAAATAGCGACGGAAAAATCCGTAGCTAATTCGTCGCTAATAGGCCATTAGCGACGGAATAGCGACGGAAAAATTCCGTCTCTAATTTGTTGGTCGCAAAAAAAATAGCGACGGAAATATATCATCCGTCGCTAAAGTTAGCGACGGATGGAAATTCCGTCTCTATATAGCGACAGAATGTCCGTCTCTAATTAGCGACGGTTAGTATTCCGTCGCTAAATAGCAACGGAAAATGTCGTTTCTAATTAGAGACGGAATTTCCATCCGTCGCTATTTAGCGACGGAAATTCCGTTTCTATAATTTTTTGAAAAAAAAAAATTAAAACTGAAATTTTAAATTTTAGATAGGCGGGAAATTTAAATTTTAAAAATATTTAGCGACGGAATATTTCCGTAGCTATTCCGTAGCTATAAATTTTTGAAAAAAAATTAAAAATTTTAAAATTTTAGAGAGGCGGGAAATTTAAAATTTTAAAATTTTGAAAATATTTAACAACGGAATATTTCCGTAGCTATATTTTTTTTTTTTGAAAAAAAAAAATTAAAAACGAAAATTTTAAAATTTTATAGAGGCGGGGAAATTTAAAATTTTTAAATATATGAAACTTTTAAACTTTTAAAAATTTAGAATGAAAAAATTTTATTAATTTTAGAAAAGAAAAAATTAAAATTTAGAAAGGAAATTTTTTTAAAATTTTAGAGAGGTTGGAATTTAATAATTATATAATATGAAAAATTTATAACTTGTAGAGCTATTAATTTTTAAATTTTAGATAAGGGAAACTTTTAAAAATTTTGAATGGTATAAAATTAAAAAAGTGGGATTTTTTCATTGTTATATATACATCTTAAATTATACAGTTACCGTAATGTCCACCGCGAGCTTCGACACACACCATCCATTTACGAAACGTCCACCGTTTGTTTCTTAAGAAATTTAAAAGAGGGGATAAGAAAAATGAGAAATTGATAATGAGAGTTGAGGTTATGAAAAATTTGATGGTATATGAAATTGAGTAAGAAAATTTTGGATGGTGTATTGGAGTTGAGAGTTAAAAAGATCGATGTTATATATAGAGGAAAAAAAATAAGAGAAGCGGGAAAATTTGTAAAATTTGTATACTTTTGAAATTTCACCAAGGTGGGAAATTTGAAATTTGACGAAAATTAGCGACGGAATAGATATTCCGTTTCTATTTAGAGACGGAAAATCCGTCTCTATTTTTTTTAAAAAAAAAAAAGTGGTGCCGAAAGAAATAAAGTTTGGGGGGATTGAAAAATTTTAAAAATTAGCGACGGAATAGAAACGGAACAATTCCGTTTCTAATTAACAAAAAAATTTAAAAAAAAAATAAAATTTAAAATTAGCGACGGAATTGAAATTCCGTTTCTAATTAGCGACGGATTTTGAATTCCGTTTCTAATTAGCGACGGATTAGAGACGGAAAAATTCCGTTTCTAATTAACAAAAAATTTAAAATAAAAATAAAAATTAAAGATTAGAAATGGAATTGAAATTCCGTTTCTAATTAGCTACGGAATTGAAATTCCGTTTCTAATAGCGACGGAATATCAATTCCGTTTCTAATTAGCGACGGAACAATTCCGTTTCTAATTAATAAAAAAAATAAAAATAAAAATTAAAATTAAAATTAGCGACGGAATTGAAATTCCGTTTTCTAATTAGAGACGGAATTGAATCCGTTTCTAATTAGAGACGGATTAGCAACGGAAAAATTCCGTTTCTAATTAACAAAAAAATTTAATAAAAATAAAAATTAAAGATTAGAAACGGAATTGAAATTCCGTTTCTAATTAGCTACGGAATTGAAATTCCGTTTCTAATTAGAGACGGAATTGAAATTCCGTTTCTAATTAGCGACGGAACAATTCCGTTTCTAATTAATAAAAAAATTAAAATTAAAATTAAAATTAAAATTAGCGACGGAATTGAAATTCCGTTTCTAATTAGAGACGGAATTTGAATTCCGTTTCTAATTAGCGACGGATTAGCGACGGAAAAATTCCGTTTCTAAACAAAATTAGCGACGGAATAGTAATCCGTCTCTAATTAGCGACGGATTTTCATTTCCGTCTCTAATTTAGAGATGAAATTTTTTTGTCGCTAAATTCCGTCCCTAATATCATTATCCGTTTCAATTCCGTCTCAATTCCGTCGCTACATTTTGAAATGGAATATTCCGTCGCTAAATTCCGTCGCAAAACTGTAATTTCTTGTAGTGACCCAAGTTCATATAGTTGTCCAATTGAAATAAGATTGAAAGTAAGTTTTGGAATAAGAAATGTGTTAGTATTGTAAGGGCAGAGGTAGATATTTGTCCATATTGGGTCATAGACATTTGTTAGCCATCTGCAGTTAAAATCGAAGAGACAGTTGTGGTGGGATAGATGAATGAAAATAACGGAAATTGAGAAGTCATATGGTTGCAACAAACATAATTAAAGTACCAAGGAGAATTACCTGAAGTGACAGATAAGGCAGTAGAAGCACTGTGAGGTATGTAGAGTATATGTCTAAGGAGTGTTTCTAAGTTATCAGTGGCTGTAGGAGAGGCAATGACGTCATAGGTAGCAGTAGCAATTGGAATTGCTATCTTGGAGGGCTGACTAGATCTTGAGGGACGAGTGGGGCACTGCTCAATGGAATGGCCATGCATCTTGTAGTAGCAACAATCCACCATAGTGGAAAAGTGAGAGGCAATATGGCCTATTTTCTTGCATTTGTGACATTCAATAAGACTGCATTCATTCAGAGTATGACCAGATTTGTTGCAGGTATGATAAAATTTGCTTCTACCTTTTGAGAAATATTTGCCCGCGGCGGCAAGTACATCATTATCACGAGATGGCTTAACTAAGCCTAGGCGAGTTTCATCCGACAATAACCGGGAGATAGCAGCTTACAATGTAGGGAGAGGAGATTGATGTAATAAAGAGTCTCTGCAAGATTCAAAATCATCAATAAGGGCCATAAGAAATTGAATCAACCTCATACTATCACGGTGGGCGGTATATTTAGCTTCATCAATAACACAATCTATTGATAGTTTGAAGAGAGTAAGTTGGTCACAAAAAGATTCCATTATAGCCAAGAAACTAGTAATAGACTGACTGTGATATTGTTTCAAGTTATGTAACTCTTCCCACAACTGATACTAGTTAGAGAAAGCATAAGTAGTTTACCTCATAGTAAGCAGATCTCGTACTTCTTTGGCAGTTTCATAGCGGCTAAACTGGTGGTGAATAGAATGAACCAAGGTATTCTGAAATCAGGTCAGGATCTAGTGATTCTTACTGTCTCAATCCTCGAGACGATCAACAAACTTGTCATCAAGCTCATCAGGTTTCTATTGAGGAGGTTTAACATCGCCAATAACATAGCACAATAACGTTTGACCTTTGAAGAAAAATATGCATTCCTTAAACCCAGAGACGATAGTTCAGACCTTGGAGAATGGTATGAATGGGTTACATAACATCAGATTTTTGCATTGGAAAATTACTGGATGGGTCCTCTCAACGATGGGGATGATGTTGGTGGCGTGAGTGGTGGCCGGAGCAATTAGAAGAGGTGGTGATGGGAGGTGGTTGTGGTAGCTAGGGTTTGAGGGTGAGAACTAGGTTTAGGAATTGGAATTGGGTGTTTAGACACAAGAAAAATGGTGTCTAGAAGTTAAGATAAGACTTGTTTGGAATATAGGGACAAGGAAATATCAAAAAATCGGAACTCATTACATCTAATACTAGGTAGAATCGAAATAGAGAGCTGAAGAAAAAAATTACTATTTTCTTGAATTCAATATGAATTACATTTATATAGGCATTATAAAAGAATATAATATTAATTAAATATCAATTAAACTTAAATTCATATCTTTGCCAATATGAATTACAATTAATCTCATATCTTTGATATGACCACATTAAATAACTTTTGTATTCATTGATGTGACATATGACTTGTTATTGTTGGTTTTTTTTTTATATAATATGTCCCAAACAAAGATTAAGCATGTGAAATACTATAAAGAATATATATTTAAACATGAAGTATGGCGGAATCATACTTACAATGCCTTGTGATGAAGAAGATGATCAAATGGTAGAAGCTCCAAGTGATGGGAAGATTCGGCCAAGAGGAGGAAGAAGACTTGAAGCTCCAAGCTTTGTATTCCAAGCTCTTTGATGGTTTCCCTATCACCTCTTTGATCCCTTGCTTGTGCTAGCAAAAATGGAGAAATGGAAGATCAAATCTTCCTTGCCCTTGTCAATGGTGTTCACGGCAATTTGAGAGAGAAGAGAGATTTTTGGTGTAAAGTCTTGAATTAATTAATCTTTGTTTACCAAAAATCAATTTATATTTATGTTATAATTTATTAAATTAATAATAAATCTATGACATAAACCATGCAATGGCTTAGAGTGTCAAACACTCAAACTCCATGCAAAGCCTTTGAGTGAAATGCACACTATCACCATGCAATGCCTTAGAGTGTTTTGTACACTATTAACATGCAATGCCTTATCAATAAAATAATGCATATAATGACAAGTGTCATGTGGGCCCCACACGTTTCCCAATGAAAGTGGGCCCACGTCCACTCACGCGTTCGGGTTCGATATTTCCGAAATACCGAGCTAGCGTCGCGACGTTAATTAAATCGGATTTAAATAAATAATCGCTCCTAGCGAAATTATTATTTACGTCGCTTACGAATTAATTCTAAATTAACTCGTATGCCCGAATTAAAATCTAATTTTAATTTCGCGTCGAAATCGAATTTCGATTATTATATCGAATATAATAATTTTACGATTAATTCCAAATTAATCGTTCTCTCTCTCTAAATAAGGCACTTTATCCAAGATAAAGTTTCTCCGCAATTAATCCAAGATTAATTAAGTCCGAATCAAATATCATAGGTGAATCTTCAGGAAGCGACCCAAGAGATCTCCGGATATTTTGGCAGTAAATACGGTCGTCGGATAATCCGAACACGTACGTACCTCGTACTACGTCTTTACCGATTTACAAGACAAGGTTGGCTTCTAGCAAAGCGCCATGCCTACCCAATTCTCCAGAAATATTCTTATAGGAATATAAGATCTGTATCAGGCGTAGTATACCGTAGTATTGCGTACATCGATCCAGTATCGGATGATCACATGCTAGGCCTGGGGCTGGAGATGTGTCTGCCCCGTACGAAACATATATCGGACATCAAGCAACTAGTCTCTTTAAATCGGACAATCCTGACCTGGTCATATTGTCCCGACGGTTGCAACCTTTTATAGAGTACTAGTTCTGTGTCCTGCGTGATCATCACCTCCATATGTCTGAAGCGATACTTCCATCTTGACATCACATCCAGTACACTACGATTCTCGATAAACCCAGAAGAGGTGTACACAGAACCGGTTAAGGTCCCCAACCACCAAAACCAAAGTTTACCGATTGTCGCAAGTACTAGCGATGTAAGTCTCAGGTTAAGACCATATACACCTACCCTGATGCGGCCTCCCATAGACACGTAGACATACTACCAATGGGATTCCGCGGGGTCTATCCAGAGCGAAGCTGTTTTCCGTACCATCGGTAAAACACAACCTCCTATCGCACTTGCATAAGTATCCAATACTTAAATATATGAGAACTATGCCGTTGTGCCCTCACAACGTGCACAAGCGCAATACTAGTCTATTCCGCATTATCGATGTCCAGTCTCGATAATACTACGACTAGGGATATTTAATGATTAAACCTTTGGGGACTGATACTGTCTCATATCATTCTCAGTCCAGGTACTAATCATATGGACTTTCGCCATTTATAAGTCAAAGTAAATAATATTACAAAACGGCAAAAGGCAATTCATTATCACATAGTTAATTTTGTACAATAATACAATATCATTTACAAACAGTGACGCTATGGGACATAATGTCTAACAATCTCCCACTTGGCCTATAGCCAGTCACTCAAGCATCTAATACCCGAACTATGTATGTGTCGTTCAAAAACTTGCTGTAGAACAGCTTTCGTCAGCGGATCTGCAATGTTGTCATCTGATGTGACCTTCTCGACTTTTACATCGCCACGATGTATAATCTCCCGAATCAGATGATAACGTCGAAGAACATGCTTGGACCGTTGATGAGACCTTGGTTCCTTAGCCTGTGCTATAGCCCCGTTATTGTCACAATACAATGGAACGGGCTCAGCTGCTAACGGAACTACTCCTAATCCGATTAGGAACTTTCGGATCCAAACTGCCTCCTTTGCTGCTTCAGATGCAGCGATGTACTCCGCTTCTGTTGTTGAATCGGCAACAGTATCTTGCTTGGAAGATTTCCAGCTCACTGCTCCGTTATTCAAGCAAAAAATGTACCCGGATTGCGACTTGTAGTCATCCTTGTCGGTTTGGAAACTTGCATCGGTATACCCAGATACCGCAAGTTCTCCACCTCCATAAATTAAGAAAGCATCCTTAGTTCGTTTAAGATACTTAAGGATATTCTTAACTGCTATCCAGTGACCTTCACCTGGATCGGCCTGATAGCGACTGCACATGCTCAAAGCATATGAGACATCAGGTCGTGTACATATCATGGCATACATGATCGATCCGACTGCCGAGGCGAACGGTATCCGACTCATGTGGTCTCTCTCTTCCTGAGTCTTAGGACACATGTCCTTAGACAGAGAGGTACCACGTACCATTGGAACCAATCCCCTCTTGGATTGTTCCATGTTGAATCTCTTCAACACTTTATCAATGTATGTACTCTGGGAGAGTCCAAGCAGCTTTCTAGATCTATCCCTGTAGATCTTTATTCCAAGAATAAAGGCTGCTTCTCCCAGATCTTTCATGGAGAATTTTAATGAAAGCCAAGCTTTCACCGACGTTAGCATGGGAATGTCATTGCCTATAAGCAATACGTCGTCGACATAAAGGACAATAAAAGTAAGTGCTCTCCCACTAACCTTCTTGTATACACAAGGGTCATCTGCGTTTTGCACGAAATCATATTCCTTTATGATCTCATCAAAACGCTGATTCCATGACCGTGATGCTTGCTTCAATCCATAAATGGATCGATTTAACTTGCAAACCTTGTTTGCAAGTCTAGGTACGATAAAACCGTCAGGCTGTTGCATATAAACATCCTCCAAAAGGTTTCCGTTAAGGAAAGCGGTTTTAACGTCCATCTGCCATATCTCGAAGTCGAAATATGCAGCTATTGCAAGCATTATCCGAATGGATTTAATCATGGCAACGGGTGGTGAGAAGGTTTCGTCATAATCAATACCATATTGTTGACGATACCCCTTCGCTACAAGCCTAGCCTTGTACGTTTGTACGTTGCCATCCATGTCGGTCTTCTTCTTGAAGATCCATCTGCATCCAATAGGCTTTACGCCTTCTGGTGCATCAACCAGTGTCCAAACTTGGTTGGCGTACATGGAATCCATCTCGGACTTCATGGCTTCTTGCCATAAAGCGGAATCGATATTTTGTATCGCTTCCTCATACGTAGCCGGCTCATTATCCTCAATAAGATTAATATCTATATGAGGTGAGATCAGGAACCCATACCTCTCAGGTACTGTTCTGACTCTCTCCGACCTACGCGGTCCTTGTGTATGTGAAGTTTGTGGTACAGACTCATCCCGGACGGTCTGTTCTTGTTCCGTCGTTGATTCATTGCCAGGAACAGTATCACTACGATCTTCATCGAGTTCTACTTTCCTCCCACTTACCACTGCATTTATAAAATCCTTCTCAAGGAAAAATGCTTGTAGAGCAACAAATACTTTGTTCTCTTGTGGGTGATAGAAGTAATATCCTTTGGTTTCCCTAGGATATCCAACGAAAAGGCATTTATCAGATTTGGGTTCAAGTTTGGTACCTTCCAAACGTTTAACATATGCCCAGCATCCCCAAATCTTCAGGAAAGAGAAACCTGGTTTCCTTCCTGTCCATATCTCATATGGAGTCTGTTCAACAGACTTCGACGGTACCTTATTCAAAATAAGTATAGCACTGTTTAATGCGTATCCCCAGAAGGATATTGGTAGCTCAGTGCGACTCATCATTGACCTACCATGTCCAACAAGGTGCGGTTTCTCCGTTCGGACACACCGTTTAATTGCGGTGTTCCAGGAGGAGTCCACTGTGAAAGAATACCATATTCTTTCAAGTAATCTTGAAACTCATAACTTAAGTATTCGCCACCACGGTCTGACCGTAATGTCTTAATACTCTTCCCTGTTTGTTTCTCCACTTCGTGTCGAAACTCTTTGAATTTCTCAAAAGTTTCCGACTTGTGTCTCATAAGATACACATAACCGTAACGAGATGCATCATCTGTAAAGGTTACGAAGTAGTGAAATCCACCTCTAGCCTGGCTAGACATGGGCCCGCATACGTCAGTATGAACGAGAGCCAACAGTTCTGTGGCACGTTCACCTTTACCGCTAAAAGGTGATTTAGGCATTTTGCCTAAAAGACAAGATTCGCAGACGTCATATGAATTGGGATCAAATTCGTCCAAGTACCCACTCTTTGAAAGTGTGGATATGCGAGTCTTGTTGATGTGTCCTAGACGACAATGCCACATATAAGCTTCATCTTTTAGATTACTCCTTTTGAGCCTTTTGTTTGTCATTTTAGGAGATTCATTTATATTCAAAATATAAAGACCGTTATTTGCAACAGCTGTGCAAATTTCTGCATCATTTTTATATAAATAACACCCTGTGTTCTGAATACAAAAGTGTAACCCTGCTGGGTTAACAAGGATACAGATATAATATTCCTAGTTAAACTAGGCACAAAATAACAGTTCAAAAGTTTAAGTTCATGCCCTGAGGGCAGTACTAAAACAAAAGTCCCTACGGCCAAAACAGCAACTGGTGTTCCGTTTCCGACCCGTAGATCCATCTCCCCTGATGCCAGCACCCTGCTATCATGCAGATCCTGCACATCAGTACAAATATGAGCACCACAACCAGAATCAAAAATCCAATTTTTAAAACTAGAAGTATTCATATTTATCTCAATAACAAACATACCAGAGGCAATGGCCTTGCCAGCCTTGATATCCTCCCTCTGCACAATGCTCATTCGGCAGTCACGTTTCCAGTGACCCCTCTTGCCGCAGTTGAGGCAGATGTCGCGAGATTTGTCCTTTGGCTTCCTAGAAGCCACTGTCAACTTGCCTTTACCCTTCTTCTTGAACTTCTTCTTCCTTGCACCTCCAATTGCCTTGGGGCCACCCTTTGGCGCATGAGAGGTCAATGCAAAATGCGCCTCGCGCTTGCTCCCCTTTAGGAGTTCCTTTCGGACTCCTTCAGCACAGACAACAACTCTCCAAGAGTGTCGTCAGTATCCATCAACTTGTAGTTGACTATGATTTGTTTCCAAGTATCAGGAAGTGACTGCAAGATCATATCTATAGTCAGATCAGCCTCCAAGACTATTCCCATATTGGCCAACTCATCAATATCGGCAATCATTTGAGCCCCGTGGGCTTCAACTGATGCGCCGTCTGTCATCCGGGAGCGGAAGAGTTTCCTTACTAGCTCGTACCTCTTCATCCGCTTATTGGTGCGGTGAAGATCACGCAATCTTGCCATCATGTTATAGGGATCCAAGTCCCTATTCTGGCGTCTGAAATGCTGAGTCATTGCAGCTAGCATAACTGACTGAGCTTGGTCACAATCATCACTATGAGTTTTCCATAACTCTAGCTCCAGTGGCTCAGTGGGTTTAGGCGGGAGAGGTCTCTGAATAGTATACAGTATCCTCTCAGCCCCAAGCACTATCTTGAGGTTCATTTCCCAGTCGGCAAAGTTTGTCCCTTTGAAGACATTATCGCCCATGATTATGTCGCGGATATTACCTTTGCCAGTCATCTTGACAACTATAGTCCAACTATAAAGTCAACGATGTTATGGGTACAGTCAAACTGTTACATAAAAAATAACAATATTAGTCCAACTAATTATTTAAAATATTGACGAAATAATTTTGAAAGACGCGTAAGGCTAAATATCTGAATGAAATTGCAAATTCAATAATAGCCTCCCACTATTTTCTTCAAGTTTCTAACCCTCTGTAGAGAACTCGGGAAATCGAATTTCCTAGTGGGCTAGGATCCCGTTAAATAACACACAACCTTGACTTTGGCCAATAAAAATTGTATGCTATTTAACATAGGTAGATCTCCATGATCAATTGGATCTCATCCAATTCCTAGATCCGGTTAGGTGGACATCCAAGTCCGAAACATATGTATAATGTCAATGTATCTAATACATTTTCCTAACCCTATCCTCCGAATCAACTAGGCCTTGGCTTTGGCCAAAAACAAACCTAATGATTCCAGTTAAGCGGGACCCATTGACGAGGAAAGTTTCGTAATCAATGTCGTTGGACAAAAAGTGATCTTGACTTTGGCCAATAAAAATCACGATTTGGACAAGACACCGATATGCAACAAAACTCTCATGATTCAAGTACATCCTTGATTGACAAAGGTCTTGACTTTGGTCAAAAAAAACCAATGCCAACTTCGGATCTTGAACAAGAACCATTCAATGGAAGGATATTCGCTTAATATAAATTGAGGGATTTTCGCGTAATTGGCAACCAATTTATTTATCTTTGTTAGGTCTCATCATCATACACCCTTAAGCATGCTTCTAAAACATCATAAAGCGCGTAAAGTAAATTAATAGTGATATGCGGATGGATATATAAACAACTTGTTCCTAGAACAAATCACTCCCTTTCCTCTCCCCGCTAGCACTATTCTACTTCTACCCAATTACATAATACAATAAGAGAAACCTCATTTACATTGAGGGGAATTAGGTGAGAAGAGAATACAAAGAGATAAAGAGATAAGGCTGGACACGCAGGTCCAATTTATAAATTCCAAATTTACAATAATTTCTAAAATTACCCTTTCCCTTCTAATATCCATCCGATATACACTATTCATTCATCACATACATATATATTCAAACAAGACATGCTTTTACAACCAATCTAATCCAATTAATTAGTCTTTGTTTAAGTGATCATCCAATGTTCAAACAACGGTTTGATTTTGCGCGAGTCCAACTCGATTGAGAATAAGTACACAAGGTACGAATTCGCGAATTATATCGAACTACTTATTAAATCTGATTTAATTCGTATTCAATACTAATTCAATTATTTAATTCCAAATTAAATGTTTACACTTTTAATGTGCTTTAAAGACTTAGATTCTAAATCCAATTCTATTGGGTCTCAAAGCCCAACTAACATCCAATGTTTAATTTAATTCAAGTCAAATGGGCTTTCAATTGATTTATTAAGGCTTGGGCTTTGGTCAATGTGGGTCATACCCAATTACCAAGCCCAAATAAGGAATCACCCTTAAGTGCCATAAAACCAATTTCAAGCCCATAAGGCCCAATTAAATTATTAAAGCCCATTATATTATATTTGGACTTAATGGAGTGATTTAGGCCCAAATTGGATCCAATCCATTTGGCCCAAATCTACTTGGTCCAACCAAGCCCATTATGCCCAAATACAATATTAAAAGCCCAATGCACCAATTAAGCCCATTAATTAAATTTTAATATTCCAAACATTAAAGTCCAATTAATTAAAGTGTAAACCAAGATTAATATATTAAACCAAATATTTCAAAAAATACCCATTTAATTTATTAATCATGTATTGTTCAAAATAAATGTCCAACATTAATTTTAACAAAAAATCAACTCCTTTACATGTCTTTGTACATTCGGCCAAGGTGAGTTTTGTGTGTCGATTTGTTTTTCAATCCGATTGAATTACTAATCTACGTCCCGTACACGTTCTAAGTCATCCAATGATCTTAAACACAAAAATTTCAATCCACTCCAAGTAGCAACACATTCGGCCAAGGCATGGATTTGGGGAAAAATCATCCAATGCATTTTTCATGAATTGATTCCATATAACATCATGTTATACACATGCAAGCATACTTATTAATCAAATTTCATAAGAACATGCTTATATCAATTTCATCATGCCATTCGGCCAAGGTGAAGATATTGGGGAAAAATCATCCAATGCATTTTTCATAAAATTGATTCCATGTAATATCATTCTATATACATGCAAGCATACTTATTCATCAAATTTCACAAGAACATGCTTCAATCAATTTATCACACCCATTCGGCCAAGGTTGAATTTTGGGGAAAAATCATCCAATGCATTTTTCATAAAATTGATTTCATATAATGTCATTTAACATACATATAAGCATACTCATTCATCAAATTTCACAAGAACATGCTTCAATCAATTTTACCCAAATTTTAACCTAAAGTATTTCATGCTTAAACCTAGCTCAATGATACCATTGTTGGTTTTTATATAAATGTCCCAAACAAAGATTAAGCATGTGAAATACTATAAAGAATATATATTTAAACATGAAGTATGGCGGAATCATACTTACAATGCCTTGTGATGAAGAAGATGATCAAATGGTAGAAGCTCCAAGTGTGGAAGATTCGGCCAAGAGGAGGAAGAAGACTTGAAGCTCCAAGCTTTTGTATTCCAAGCTCTTTGATGGTTTCCCTATCACCTCTTTTGATCCCTTGCTTGTGCTAGCAAAAATGGAGAAATGGAAGATCAAATCTTCCTTGCCCTTGTCAATGGAGTTCACGGCAATTTGAGAGAGAAGAGAGATTTTTGGTGAAAGTCTTGATTAATTAATCTTTGTATACCAAAAATCAATTTATATTTATGTTATAATTTATTAAATTAATAATAAATCTATGACATAAACCATGCAATGGCTTAGAGTGTCAAACACTCAAACTCCATGCAAAGCCTTTGAGTGAAATGCACACTATCACCATGCAATGCCTTAGAGTGTTTTGTACACTATTAACATGCAATGCCTTATCAATAAAATAATGCATATAATGACAAGTGTCATGTGGGCCCCACACGTTTCCCAATGAAAGTGGGCCCACGTCCACTCACGCGTTCGGGTTCGATATTTCCGAAATACCGAACTAGCGTCGCGACGTTAATTAAATCGGATTTAAATAAATAATCGCTCCTAGCGAAATTATTATTTACGTCGCTTACGAATTAATTCTTAATTAACTCGTATGCCCGAATTAAAATCTAATTTTAATTTCGCGTCGAAATCGAATTTCGATTATTATATCGAATATAATAATTTTATCGATTAATTCCAAATTAATCTCTCTCTCTCTAAATAAGGCACTTTATCCAAGATAAAGTTTCTCCGCAATTAATCCAAGATTAATTAAGTCCGAATCAAATATCATAGGTGAATCTTCAGGAAGCGACCCAAGAGATCTCCGGATATTTTGGCAGTAAATACGGTCGTCGGATAATCCGAACACGTACGTACCTCGTACTACGTCTTTACTACCGATTTACAAGACAAGGTTGGCTTCTAGCAAAGCGCCATGCCTACCCAATTCTCCAGAAATATTCTTATAGGAATATAAGATCTGTATCAGGCGTAGTATACCGTAGTATTGCGTACATCGATCCAGTATCGGATGATCACATGCTAGGCCTGGGGCTGGAGATGTGTCTGCCCCGTACGAAACATATATCGGACATCAAGCAACTAGTCTCTTTAAATCGGACAATCCTGACCTGGTCATATTGTCCCGACGGTTGCAACCTTTTATAGAGTACTAGTTCTGTGTCCTGCGTGATCATCACCTCCATATGTCTGAAGCGATACTTCCATCTTGACATCACATCCAGTACACTACGATTCTCGATAAACCCAGAAGAGGTGTACACAGAACCGGTTAAGGTCCCCAACCACCAAAACCAAAGTTTACCGATTGTCGCAAGTACTAGCGATGTAAGTCTCAGGTTAAGACCATATACACCTACCCTGATGCGGCCTCCCATAGACACGTAGACATACTACCAATGGGATTCCGCGGGGTCTATCCAGAGCGAAGCTGTTTTCCGTACCATCGGTAAAACACAACCTCCTATCGCACTTGCATAAGTATCCAATACTTAAATATATGAGAACTATGCCGTTGTGCCCTCACAACGTGCACAAGCGCAATACTAGTCTATTCCGCATTATCGATGTCCAGTCTCGATAATACTACGACTAGGGATATTTAATGATTAAACCTTTGGGGACTGATACTGTCTCATATCATTCTCAGTCCAGGTACTAATCATATGGACTTTCGCCATTTATAAGTCAAAGTAAATAATATTACAAAACGGCAAAAGGCAAATTATCACATAGTTAATTTTGTACAATAATACAATATCATTTACAAACAGTGACGCTATGGGACATAATGTCTAACAGTTATTATTATGCGAAAAAATGATATTTGAATACAAGGGTGATAAAAGTTTATCACAATAGATTGATATTATGTATTAAAATTATTTTTTAACTATAAATATCGATACTTTATGATTAAATTTATCACTGTTTACAGTTGATTTTCGTTCCAAATGCATTTCAAGAAAATCACTTCTCGAACAAATCCCACTCAATTGTGAATTTGTTTGGTTTGTTGGGAACCAAATTTAAACTTAGCAAGAAAATTAAAAAACACAAAGACAAGGCAGAGGATTTAACGTGGTTATGTTGAATGGATCCAACCTACGTCCACGGACAAAAAAGAAATAAGCACTTTTATTACCATTACGGTTCGACCGACCTATTTTCTCTTTCTAACTCTAGATTCTTTTCTCTCTATTACAAATTACAAGAGTGCTTAGAATAAAATTGACCAACCCCTTACAATGAGTCTTCAACCCCTTTATATACTAGGTCAAATTCTACTATTACACCAACTCGTGACGTCAGTCACATTACTAGTCCATTATTACCTTGACTCTCTTCTCCAATTACCCTATGGATAATAGCTCAGCCGTCTGACACCTCTGTTATCTGTCATATGAATTTCATTAAATTACTCATTCTTGGTAACTGTTACATACTATGCCCATGTGTCAGCCTGTATTCTAACCACTTATATGTGGTTATATATATCAGTCAAAAAGCTTCAAGCTATCTTCCATCTTATCAGTAGCTGGCCTACTTCTAACTCATCAATCCTCGAGAAGCCCAAATCACCGCCTAAGAGTATAAGACAACATCTCATATCCTCAGGTCGGTAAACTGAAATAAACGAAGCCATTTCTTACATCTATCAGAAGGTTGGGTCGGTAGAAAACCCTTTACTTCCCTCATCTTCACTTCAAAAAGGTAAAGCTTGCACTGAGCCCATTTTCATTTAAAAATATTGAGAAATAACTTCCCTCAATGGCAATCTGAACCATTATAACTTTCTTTCTAGCTTGTATCTTCTAGTGCTCACCTGTAAATCCCGCCTAGGCTAGATGCTATCGGCAGGCGGAGACAGGCTAACCCTACCTCCATAAGCCTTTATTCTGATAAATTTTGGCATTATGTATCGTAAAACATCATGCAACCTGGCTTAAACCAGACCATGAGACAACCTCTCACATTACTCAACATAAATGCAAATATCATCAAGGCCTCAGGCCTAACTCACCAAGCAAAAGTAAATACTCGGCTCCGGCACAACTCAAAACTAAAACTATTCTATTTCATACTATACAACTGGATACAAATTTAATGCAAATACAAACACAAAATTAAGTAGTCGTGATGACCCAACTCGACCCAGGACTCAATGACTCCTCGACTGTAATTGGGGTGATCCACCGTCTTCAAAGTTTCACCGAACATCTCCGGTTCTATTGGTTCTATATGACAGCTACTGACCTACAAAACTACAAACTATTGGAATGTGAGTCATAATGACTCAGTAAGCAATCATGCAAATGGTTAAAGTTTTAATTAAATGTCTATTCCTTATTCATTTCACAAACCTGACATTGTACTGTACCTTAACTGATCAACACCTGCCAACTTTTGTTTGCTATTACACTATCAAATTCTATTTACATATGTGTATATATAATATCTCCTATATCACCAACACGAGAAGTTCCATCATACTACTGGTGCATAAACACTAAATTCTGCATACTCTTTATACTTGTTACTAATCAGATTCAAGTATTTATCTAACTTTCTCTCTTCCATTATCTTGAAATATTATCAAATCGGATATCTAACATCTTATTTCTGTTAATATCAAATCCACTACCCATGGTTACATGCATGTGTACCATTTGAACAAGTCTAGCATCCTTACAGTATGTTCTTTCTAAGTAAGTAAGCAACTCATACAATCATCATTAATACGTATTCATTCAAATAAGGTCATGCTACTATGCAACGCGTATTTACAACGTGATACTTCATATGAACGTGTTCCATACAAGATTAACCATATGGCTATGCGGATGCAGTCATGTCAACAAATTTTTTATGTCAACAAAATGCTTTTAAATGATAACTAAACATATGATTTAAATATGTAACTGTAAACCATGCTCTACTTAACATGCAAATGCTTTCTAAAATACTTTTGAAATCTTTTCTGAAATGCTGTTTTCAGAAAAATCTTTCTGAATTCTTTATCTGAAAGTTTCTTTCTAAAAACTCTTTTCTGCATGCGTTACTTGAAAAACTAGTTTCTGCTTTAAAACTCTGAATCATTCGTAAAACCGATATTTCTGAAAACTTTCTTTTCTAAAAGGCTCTTTCTGAAAACTGTATCTGAAATCTGAGATCTGACAACTGTTTCTAGAATCTGGTTTCTGAAAACTTCTTACTAAGGTCAACTTTTGAAAACCATGTTCTGATGATTTGAAAACCGTGTGCTGAACTGAAAATCTGGTTCTGAAATTTTGAAACTGACTGAAGTCTGAAAAACTGTGTACTGGAAATTGAAAACTGCTCTACGTCCAGGACCATAACTCAACTGGACGTCTCTCTGCACCCATGACCATAACTCAACTGGGGGTGTACTCAATGCCCAGGACCATAACTCAACTGGGCATCTCTAAAAATCAGGATTTCGGGACCCTGTAGCCCCTAGTCCTGCTCGAGGATCTGAAAGCGTCCCCTCAGTCCTCCACATGTGCACATGCGTCTATATCCGTCAATTCCAAATTATCCGTCAATTCTGAACTGTATCTCAAGTTACATACTGAACCATAATCTGTAACTCAAACTGTAGAAAGAAATATTTTCTGAAATATGATTCTTTTCAAAAGCATTTGAAATCTTTCTTTAAACATTTGAAATTGTTGAAAACATTGTTGTCGTATGCTCAATCGTTGAAAACCTAAAAACACCCACACACACATGCACTTGCATATATGCATATCTCATGCTTCTCTCTACTCTAGCCATGATTTTCTCTATAATGATCTTACTAACTATATGCTCAAATATCAACAGAATGCTTGTTCAAACTAAACATGCTAAATTTATCTTACATTCATACATATCTATATTTATCTATATATGCACACATTCAACCATCACAACTTAGCTTACCTTTATAACTTACCTTACTGGTGGCTCACAGTCAATATATTGCACAATTTATATTCATACACATACATTCAAAGCTCTATTACTATATCAGACATCAAGCATATATGAGTTCCAATGTCTTAGTTCTTAAACTACTTTGCCATTTTCTAACTATCAACTTGTGCTCAGAAATCTCAAATCATAATCTTTTATATATTCTCATGTCATGCATATGCTACTCATTTATGCTTTATACCATCTTATATACATGTATCAGTACTCACTAGTTTTTATTTACTCATGCATGTTAATATTCTTATACAATGCATAAAATACAGACTTTCATTCATATCACTAATTCATATATGATTATCTCATTTATAACTGTAATATCATTCCCTAGGGTGTAGTTTCTACATCCCTCATACCCAAGTCTCAGTAAATTATATTTACGACCTTATTCAAGTGTTCTTATCTAAATATACTCGCTGGTTTATACTTACATATGTGTCTCTATTTCTTCTATATGTTTATACTTATCTTTTACTCATACTTCTGCTTATAATTATTTATTCTTGTCTATATGTGTATCTAATTACAACTGCTTCTTTCTTCCACACTCAACTTTATATATGAATTATATACCTGTTACATGCATAAACCATACATAACTTTACTACATAACTTCTTTCAAACATTACTAAGTCTTTTAAATATTAGAAGCATGAGTTACTTACCTGGCTAGGTGGACACTCCTAATCCCGGTCAGATCTGTCAAAATAAATCACAATATCTGTCAGAACCGCTATTTGCGGAACTTTCAACTCATCTAAAACAACTACGGGTTCCCCGGAACACCCGAATCATCTCTGGTACTACGATCTAAACTTCATTACTCTAATACATGCTTACGTACTATTCTAAACTAGCTAGATGAGTCATATTCTCACTTTACGCGTTTGCAGCAAAACTTGCGAAAAAGTTTCCGCAAACGCTACGGAAAGGGTCTCAAACCCTCCGGACTAACCCAAAATTACCTAATTACCCTCGCAATATCATATTTACATTATAACTATATTTACGATCAACTACGCTCATTCGCGCGAGAAACTCCGTTTTACCGGAAACTCGCTAATTCTACCGGATCGATCATATCTCATCCTATTCTCCCAGGATTCTACCACATTTATCGTTTTAACATATTAAAACATACACAATTCATCTCATGCAAATTCGTTACACTACGAAACTATCGGAAACATCCGAATACAAATCGATACACTTTGAAATATCAAATTCTAAACGGAGAGTCGTACCGAAATTCCGAGGCCATATTCGGACTCCCAACGGCCATACGAACGTGCTGGTGTCAACGGAATTCCGATCGGAGCTACTGTTCAACATGGGTCTACTATTCACACGCGGCTTCTTCCCTCGTTTCGCGTGCAATCGGCCGCTGATCGGAAAAATCAATCCCACACACTCGTCGAGGGCTTCGATTTGGTAGGTGGCTCGGGCCGTGAAACGAACTGACGAGCCGGATCCGGTTAACCCATTGCACGCCCCTTTTTCCTCTCGTCGTCGCTGATGCCGGCGTCAATAGCGTCACCGCCGGCCACCCAGGTGTGCGTCGAGGTCTGGCGGTCCGATCGGCACCGGTGCGCCGGCCTGATGTGGCCGGAGCTGCTGCCGGCGACCTCTTCTTCTCCAAAGGGCGTGAGGGTGCGGTTGAGGGAGATGGAGAAGATTTGATCAATTTGCAATTTACCAAAACTTTAAGGCTTTAAATACAAGGGGTGAGCAACGGTTCCGGGTCTACCCGGAACCGGTTGGAACCGGACCGATTTTTCAGATTTGGAACCGGAACCGGTTGTAATCGGGTAGGTTCCGGTTCTAAAAATGAAGGAACCGATTTTATCCGGGTAGGTTCCGATTCCAAAATGATCGGAACCGGAACCGGACCATGGAACCGGTTTGCTGAAGCAACTGAAAGAGCAGATAATAACTATTTTTTTTTGGAAAAAGCAAGTAATGAAACTGCAGAGAATTGATAGAGAGTGCTGCTTGTTTGATGAACCAGAAAGTAGAGTCCTAAAGCTGAATACATCTAAGACGAATGACAGTTCAAAAAATAAAATAAGTATACAATAAGAATTGACAAGTTGATAAATGAATTCCACACCAAAGTAATATTTGATATTGCCTTAGAAACCCATGAAAAGGTACATATAGAATTGAATATACCACTCATTTGGCTAAGGCAAGCAAATATAATAAACAGAGAGTCAAGAAGCTAATTTTTTTTTTTCTAAAAAACATATTTAACAAATGTAAATATAAAGAATTCTCAATATTTGATTACTAAAATAAAACCAAAATCACTTTGAAAAATGAAAAGTAACGTGTGAATAGACGAAGCGGCTATGTGGGCCGAACAACACTAATAGCGACATTCGTTATGAAGTAGTGGAAGAGCCAATATTCCAGATGTATTCGATTGGTTTCCATAGTCCCTCTTGATTATTATGTCTTTTTCACAGTTTTCCGGGCTCATTATTATATAGAGGGTGAAACACCTAGGATTAAGTTGTTGAATGAAATGCAATATAAAGAATTAGAGGTTGACAGATTTCTCCCGACCTTTGGTGCTAATACTGAATAAGTTACTCCTAGAGAAATTATGGTTGTTGTTCGACCTGCCATTCTTTATTTATCTAAAGAACTCGGTTCAGAAGGACATTGTTAAGAATTGTTCAAAGATACTAAGAAAGATATTTTCGATAGAGCCTATCTTAGAATGACCCTCAAAGAGTTGTAGGATGGGCAGTAGATCCCCTAAATATGAATAAGACTTTCCCTTTCTTAAATAAAAACGTGTTCATCTATGCTTGTTTGTTATTGGAATGGGCAAGGCATGTTTAATATTCTTATGAAAATACTCGTGATCATAATGCATGAAGGGATACAAGGCATATGGGAAAAGGGTGCGCTCCCGCGGCATACCAATCCTTGGTGTCATTATCAAACCTCTGGGCTAGAACATTAACATCCAATTATTTGCTCTTAGAGGAATGTCGCGACATGAAGGCCTTCGTGGTATTTGGCACCTCGGGTATCCATAGCATGCTCAACGAATGAGTAGAAGTGGCATTTGGTGTCTCAAAGTAATCATAGCATGTATGTATGGCTAGTGGCTCGGTACTACGGTACCTCTGGGTTTGCATAGCATGGGGAAGGATAATTCCCACATGGCGTTTTCCGCTTAATATTGGAGGTGCATAGCACGGGGAGGGACCACGGGCCTCTGTGGTGTTTGTAGACACATAAGGTACATAGCACGGGGAAGTCCAAAGAGCCTATGTGGCATTTATAGCCTCAGGATATCCTAGTAATGGGAGGGAGGGTGCCCTTGTGGTGTTGGCCATCCGATTTCGAATCCGTATGAGCATAGCACAAGGAAGGTCTAAGGGTATCTATGGCGTTTGTAGACTCGGGGACTCCTAGCATGGGAAAAAATCTCATGGCATTGGCCGCCCCCTCAATCCATAGCTCGGTTCTCCAGGACGTTAAACAATAAGGTTCAAAATTATTATTTTGGGTAGCATGGGGCAGGACGTTGCTTTGGGCTCCCTTGTTGTTTCTTTTGGGTCAGCATAGGATATGTGATATATCACCCTCATTTTGTTTGTCTTGGTTTTATTTTTGGTGGATAACTTGAAGTGGGACACCATTTCCAATCTCCATGGTGAGTGCCAGAGGTTGAAAATATTCCTTAATGGTTAAGTCTCGGAGTGATTGAATAGTTCAAGGCTGCATTCGTTCCACTGAGGCCATGGTTTGTTTAATGGCTCGGGGCTATATTTATTTTTCCGAGGCCATATTGGTAGCATATGGAGGGTACATTCCATTGTGGCCAGTTTTCTTGATTAGATCGGGGCTACATTCATTCAACCGAGGCCACGTTGATGGCGCAAGGAGGGAGAATTCCTTTATGGCCAAGTATTTGTTATGACTTAGGATCGGGTTATGTCCCACCGAGGCCTTACCGTGCTGGTTGGCATGGGATTGTAGTGTTGCACAATTATGGCCCATAGCATCACTATTTGTACAGTTCATGGTGTTGTTGTACAAATTAACTATATGACAAAGGAAATTGCCCTTTTATCATTTGTAATTGGATTACCTAGATGTATAAATGATAAAAGGTCCTTATGATTAGTTCCGGATTGAGATGATATGAGACAGTATCAATCCACGAAGGTTTAATCATTAAATATCCCTAGTCAGAGTATTATCGAGATTAGACATCGATAATGTGTAAAAGACTAGTATTACACTTGTGCGCATTGTGGGAGCATAACGGCATAGTTCTCATATATTTGGGTATAGGATACTCATGCAAGTGTAATAGGCAGTTGTGTTTACCGATGGTACGGAAACAGCTTCGCTCTGGATAGACCCATCGGAATTCCATTGGAAGTATGACTATGTGTCTATGGAAGTCCGAATAAGGGTAGGTGTTTTTGGTCTTAACCTAAGACTTGCACCGCTAATACTTGCGACAATCAATATACTTTGGTTTTGGTCGTCCAGGGCTTTAACAGGTTATGTGTACGCCTCTTCTGGGTATATTGAGAATCGTAGTGTATTGGGTGTGATGTCAAGACGGAAGTATCACTCCAGTCATAGTGGAGATGATGATCACGTAGGATACGGAACTGGTGCTCTTATGTACTGCAGTCATCGGGATAATAGGACTAGGTCATGATTATCCGATTATAGAGACTAGTTACCAGAGATCCGATATGTGCTTCGTACGGGGCAGACACAATTCCAGCCCCAGGTCTTGCACGTGACATCCGATGCTGGATCGAAATACGCAATACTACATATACTACTCCTGATATATATCACATATTCCAGTAAGAATATTTCAGGAGAATTGGGTAGGCACAGTGCTTTGCTAGAAGCCAACCATGTATTGTAAATCGGTAAAAACGTAGTACTAGGTACGTACGTGTTCGGATAGTCCGATGACCGGATTTACTGCCAACATATCTGGGGATCTCATGGGTCGCTTCCCGAAGATTCACCGATGACGTATGACTCGCACTTTATTAATCTGGGATTAATTATAAGAGAGAGAAAATTAATCTGGGATTAATTACGGAGATATTTTATCTGGGATAAAATATTATTTAAAGAGAGAAAACGATTAATTTGGAATTAATCAATAAAATAATATATTCGATATATTATACGAAATTCGATTTCGACACGAAATTAAAATTAGATTTTAATTCGGGCGAACGAGTTAATTTAGAATTAATTCGTTAGCGCCGTGAATAGTAATTTTACTAGGCATAATTATTTAATTAAATTTGATTTAATTACGTCGCTACGGAAAATTCGTTAATTTGGAATTAGCGAACCCGAGCCCTGGAGTGTTTGCGGGCCCACTCGCATTTCGAATTTAAGTGCGGCCTACAAGTCACATCACGCGTCACATCACATCGCACATCATTCAAGTGATGGATGTCTTGTCACTTTGAGTGATTGACAACCAGTCACTATTCATGAGTGATGTGAGTTGTTGGAATACATTTATTGCATTATTGCCTCCAAAAGTTTCTAAGCTTTTTGGAAAAGCTTTGACTAATTTTGGTATATGTTTTTATTAGGTTTTGGAAACCAAATAACCAACACACTCTCCTCTCTCTTTCTTCCTCACAATCGGCCAAGGGCCAAAATGCTTCTCTCCCAAATTTTTGGCAAGGCCGAAAATTACAAGAAGATGCAAGGAAGATTTGTGGCAAATCTTTCCATTGCTAGCACATGAAAGGTCATCCGAAGGTGATAGGGAAACCAACTTGTGAGCATGGAATCACCATTTGCAAAGCGTGGAGCTTGGAGAATCCATGGAGGTGTTGATCAAATTTGAAGAGCACAAAATGCAGCCCAATGCCGAGAGCCACCTTGGAGGAAAGCTTGAAGAGTTTTGTGTTCAACGCATCGCCAAATCCGATCAATGTAAGTATGATTCTGCCATATTTGATTGTTGTATTCACACATGTTTCTTGCTTGAATTGATCTTAGGACTAATTAGAAATCCAACATGTAGTTTCTCCCCCATGACCAAGTATTGAGTGGCACAAAGGGGGATATTCCTCTTATAGTCGGGTTGGCACACTAGATCAGGGCCAAATGTATTCTCTAAAGTGGGTTAGAAGGTCAGATAAATGCTGCTAATTTAGAAGAAATACTGAATTTGTTGAGTGTTCCAAGAAGGAACTCATGTGGGGCTCGGGCATCAGAGTTTATTAAGCGGCATGATCCATTAGGGAAATAAATGTGTTAACTTTGATGAAATTGGCTAAGTGTTGAATAAAGTGGCCATGCCTCGATGTTTGTTGGATGTGCATGTAGTAATGAAAAGAAAAATAAATGCAAGGGCTGCATTAATTTATTAAGTTATAAGTATTTTTACAAAGGGCCTCATCGAGGTCACCTACATAAAAGTGCAGTAAATAAAAGAAAAGAACTATTATACAGAAACGGGGAAATCAGGCTCAGCAACAGGGGAAAGCATATCAACTTCAACGACAGTAGAGGAAGGGCCGAGGGTTTCTTCATCCAGAGCAGTGGAGGAGGATGGGTCATGAACTTCTTCAGTCAGCGCGGCAGGTTGGGAAGGGATGAGGTCTTATTGAGCAGAAGACATTGTGGACACAACTCGGGATCTTGTATGGCCTCGGGGTTTTCAAATATTTGGCCTAAGGCATATTCCTGGGTTATTTCTCCCGTGCACAACCTTACGAGGGTGCGTACCTTCTCCAAGTCCATATCGGGTTGAGGCATCTCAAATATTTGCACACACTCCTCCAACCTTTAAATCTTAGCCTCTAAGAGATCAAGCTCATCGACCTTCATCCTCCTCATGTCTTATAGAGCCTTCTCAAGATGCTCTGATTTCTCTCCATCTTTGGCCTCGGCTGAGGTGACCCACCATGATAAGGACTTCACTTCATCAGCTTTTTAGGTCAACTCGGCCCTGGCATCGTCCTTCTCTTTCTTGGTGATTACTGAAGCCATGTGGAGGGAATCTGCTTTGGATTTCACATCGGCCTCGGATTTTCTGAGGCCCCGGATCCCAACTTGGGCCGCCTCCAGCTGCTTTGATAACTCATGCTCTCGCTCGGTCAAACTACTTTGGAGCCTTTACGCCTGACCCTCCTCCAATAGAATGCTTGTCAGTAAGTCTTTGTTTATGGGTAAAATGTAGCCCAGCTACAGCAATGAAAAAGGGAGGTTAATATGGTGAAATAAAAAAAAGACCAGTTATGAAATGGAAGCTTGGTTACCTCAACATGGAGCTCAAAAGTCTTATTGATGATGTCCTAGGACGACAAATCCTTACAAGTTTGGGCCTGTTCTAAAGTAACGGTCTCGGCCATGGAAATGAATGTTGGGAGGAGGGGGGCCACTTTGTCCCTCACACCCTCAATAAAGATATCGATCCTGAGTAGTGGGGTGCCTTCATGGGATTGGGGAGAAACTACTAAGGCTTTTCCTTTTAAACCTGCTTTTCTTCTACTCAGTGCTGCCTCTACTTCCTCATGTTCATCACTCCCGACAAAATGGCGATATTTTTTGGATGGTCGGGAGGGAGCAGTGGAATTTTAGACTGTAGGGACTGGTATAATGGCAGTTTACGGGGCCCTAGAGGACCCAGATGGTGTGGCAGCTGAGTGCGTGGACTTCCACCTAACCTCTGGTGAGATTGGGGTAGTCACGTGAGGTCAGACACTTCTAGACCCGACCGTGAGCCCACAATAGTTCTTTAGCGTGTTGCATTGGTGTTTTTGAACTTGACATTCCTGAGAAAAAATAGTTAAATATGAGAAGGGCAAGAGTAAGAAGAAAACTAATTAGAACTTGACATTCCTGAGAAAAAATAGTTAAATATGAGAAGGGCAAGAGTAAGAAGAAAAATAATTAAGGCGGCAAACAATGAGTTAGTAGGTCGGTTAGAACCTATCAGCCTGCCTCGACTGGGGTGGTGGAGTGTTCGGGATGAGGCCTGAGTCAGCAAAGGTGGAAGAGTTAACCAGGTCTCCGTAATGCCTCCAAATTCAGTGGCCTTCCTTACCCTGACTCGAATTTTAGGGTGAACTTTGGGGAGATACCCCCAGTAAGTTGCAGAGGGTTCAGAGGTTAGAAATCAATTAATTCAAAAAAATGGGGAACCCAGAGGTCGCGTTATTACCTTCGTTAGAGAAGACATTGAGGACGGCGGGGAGTTCACTATCAACTAGCTATTGTTGTCCCAAGGGGCCCACAACAAAGAACCACTTATCTTTGAAGTTCTTATTGGTGGCCAGGAGACTAGTAATGAGGTGGGGAACCCTTGTATTCTTTCAAGTTGGCGTTCATCCGATACTGCCTCTTTAATTCGTTAAAGGATGGCTCCCCAAGCCCAGCTCGGTTCTAGATTACGTACAGCCCAGCCAAGATTCTCCAACTGTTTAGATTCAGCTGGTATGTGTTGGACAATTATGACCCATAGCATCATTATTTGTACAGAACATGGTGTTGTTGTACAAATTAACTATGTGACAAAGGAAATTGCTCTTTTATCATTTGTAATTGGATTACCAGGATATATAAATGATAAAAGTCCATATGATTAGTTTCGGATTAATAAGATATGAGACAGTATTAATCAACTAAGGTTTAATCATTAAAACATCCTTAGTCGTAGTATTATCGAGATTGGACATCGATAATGCGGAATAGACTTGTGCGTGTTATGGGAGCATAACAACATAGTTCTCATATATTTAAGTATTGGATACTTATGCAAGTGTAATATGAGGTTGTGTTTACCGATGGTACGGAAACAGCTTCACTCTGGATAGACCCCTCGGAATTCCATTGGTAGTATGACTATGTGTCTATAGAAGTCCGAATCAGGGTAGGTGTATTTGGTCTTAACCTGAGACTTACATCGCTAATACTTGCGACAATCAATGTACTTTGGTTTTGGTCTTCCAGGGCTTTAATAGGTTCTGTGTACGCCTCTTCTGGGTATATTGAGAATCATAGTGTATTGGGTGTGATGTCAAGATGGAAGTATCACTCCAGTCATATGGAGATGATGATCGCGTAGGATACGGAACTAGTACTCTTATGTACTGCAGTCATCGGAATAATATGACTAGGTCATGATTATTCGATTATAGAGACTAGTTACCAGAGATCCGATATATGCTTCGTATGAGGCAGACATAATTCCAGCCCCAGGCCTAGCATGTGACATCTGATACTGGATCGCTATACGCAATACTATGTATACTACGCCTGATACAGATTATATATTCCATTAAGAATATTTCTGGAGAATTGGGTAGGCACGGTGCTTTTCTAGAAGCCAACCATGTCTCGTAAATTGGTAAAAACGTAGTACTAGGTACGTACGTGTTCGGATAGTCCGACGACCGGATTTATTGACAACATATCCAGGGATCTCATGTGTCGCTTCCCAAAGATTCACTGATGACGTATGACTTGAACATAATTAATCTATGATTAATTATAATAGAGAGAAAATTAATCTAAGATTAATTGCGGAGAGATTTTATCTGGGATAAAATACTATTTGTAGAGAGAGAATGATTAATTTGGAATTAATCGATAAAATAATATATTCGATATATTAAACGAAATTAGATTTCGACGCGGAATTAAAATTATATTTTAATTCGGGCAAACGAGTTAATTTAGAATTAATTCGTGAGCGACATGAATAGTAATTTTGCTAGGCATAATTATTTAATTAAATTTAATTTAATTAAATCGCAACGGAAAATTCGTTAATTCGGAATTAACGAACCCGAGCCCGGAAAGTGTTTGCAGGCCCACTCGAATCTTGAATTAAAGTGGGGCCCGCACAAGTCACATCACCTAGTCTATCTCATCACATTTTGGTTGATGGAAGTAGTTGGATTTGATGGTAACTTGAAAAACACTCTTTGTCATTCTGGAATGACTAATACCAAAAGTTTGGTTTTGGTATATGATAATTGTTTTTTGAAATCAATTATACAACACACAAAACAACTCTCTATCTCCCAATTCATGCCTTGGGCGTGAACTTCATCATCTTCCTCTCCCATTTGGCTTGGCCGAATGGCATCCTCTTTTTCTCTCTTGTTGGGCGTGAACCTAGGGTTCATTCTCTTTGATTTTTGATTCAAAAATCATGAATGCTAGCACATCAAAAGAGTCATTCAAAGGTGATAGGGAAACTAATACTTGAGCTTGGAATCAACACTCAAAGCTTGGAGCTTGAAGATCAACATAAGGAGGGCTTGGCCGAAACTCAAGGAGCAAAATTTTATTGTCTACACATCCACTTAGCCGATTAAAGTGAGTATTTCCGCTACTTTACTTTGATATATTCGTACATTTCATTGCTTAATTGATCTTGGTTTGACCTAGAAAACCCAACAGTATGAAGCTATATGCATAGAGGAAAACATCTCGAGAAATAGCCTTGAATGGGCAGCAATAGTCCTATGTCAAAGAAGGACGTACACAAAGCCATGACATCCTCCTCGGGCCGGCTCGCATACTCAAATAACCCCGGGATGACTAGTTGCACATCATCGGGGATGGAAAATCTTTCCCTCAAGTTATTCTAGTCGACCTCGGTGATCGAGGAAGCCCAGTCCATGTCATGATGTGTGTAGTCATGGGGATTTCGACTTGGCTCGGGTCGGGGTATCTGTTTATAGTAAGCTTGATTCTCTCCTTCGGAAGTGGTCGGGATCGTATCGTAGTCAATGGGACTCTCAGATCCCAAGCTGTGTATAGTTGTGTATGGGGCAGAGCGGTAGGCAGGATCTCAAGGGGAGTAAAAGGGGAAGACTCGGAATCAGACATTCTTATCAAATCATAACCTGAGGTGGAGGTTATTTCATGATCTCAGTTAAGTTATGAATATTAAATTTATGGTTATTCCTCATCCCTACCAAATAGCTAACCTTAAAAGCTCTAAACGTCCTAAAAATGGCGGAACAGTAAGTTTTATAAAGCAGTAAAAAAGAAACATATTCACAAAACCCAGAAAGAGCATACCCATACATATACATAAACAACATACATACACCCACATGAATAAACCCCCCAGCATCACCATTGTTATAAAAAAAACCATGAACACGGACAAAAGCATTCAGAGCAGTACAAAATGAAGGAAACATAAAGCAAAGAGGAGAAGGGTGTTCAGAGAAGAACTTACTTTCTTGGAAAGGTGAAGGGAGATGCTGGGAAGCTGATGAAGGTGATGAAGGATTGAAGTTACAGGTAACGAGAGAGGTTTTGAAGCTCTTTGAAGAAGACGAAGTTATGGAAAAAGAAAAATGGAGTACAATTGTCATTTAAATAGTCAGCTCAGGTTGATCCTGACCGTCAGATCGAGACCAGCAGCCAGAATTAACACCACATGTAGCAAGGATCTCATCGGTTGCATTTCAAATAAGTGGATGAGATTGGAACGACTGTTTAGTTAGCGTTTAACTATTCAATTGCATCCGGTTTTGGCGTGCAAGCCACGGGCGCATGACGTGTGGCTTCTCAGTGAAACGAAACGAATGAAACCCTAGAATGATGTGAAATGGCATTGAAAGAAGGCAATGATACCAACACAACTTCTGAATGATGTTTGATAGCCCAATAGAAACATTCAATGAAGCAGCCGTCACCAAGGCAGAAACTTTTGCCCACATAAATACTTTCCAGACCTGGGGATGGTGCAATTTGATTGAAAACAATATCATGACCCGAGGATAAGGGGACGATCCTCACCAATATTACCTCGGCACCAACTCGCAGACTCCTTGATACCGAGAACTATGGGACATATGTTGATGGTGATGTTCAGACCCGAGAATAGCCGGAGTATGGAGAAGGATATTAAATGGGTTTAACTTACCAAAATGGGGCCCAAGAAATTTACAAGGATGAGGCTCCAGGCTTAGGAGTGCCTGAGCCGGCCAGTGTATCAAATTTCGTTGCATATGAAGACCGACTCGAGGAACAGGGGAACCAGCCGAGGCATAGTCACATACACCTGAGGAAGGTAATCACTAGAAAATACAAGCTAGAAGAAAGTCATAACAGTTCAGATTGTCATCAATGAAAGCTATTTCTTAATATTTCTACATAAAAAGTGGCTTAATACAAGCTTGACTGTGTTGAAGAGAAAGTGATGAAGTAAATGCCATTCTACTGACCCGACCTTCTGGTAGATGTAAGGAAGGGCTTCGTTTGTTTCGGCATACCAATCTAAGGATATATGGATGGTGCCTTATAATATTAGGTAGTGATTTGGGCTTCCCAAGGATTGATAACATAGAAGTAGGCTAGCGGACTGATGGGATGGAAGAGAGCTTCAGACTTTTTGATTGACATACACAACCGCATAGGAGTGGTTGGATTACAGGTTGGCACATGGGCAAAGAGTGTAACAGTTATCAAGAATGTGAAATTTAATGATATTCAGGTGACATATTGTAGATGTGTCAGACGGTTGAGCTATTATCCGTAGGGTAATTGGGGAAGAGATCCTAGGCTATAATGGCTTAGTAACGTGGCTGACATCACGAGTTGGTGTAATAGTAGAATTTAACCTAGTATATAAAGGGGTTGAAGACTCATTGTAAGGGGTTGGCTGATTTCAGTAGTAATTATTTCATTTTGGAAACTTGTAAGAGATAGGAAAGAGTCATGTGTCAGAGAGAGAGTAGAGAAGGTCAGTCTAACCCGAGGTTGTAATAAAAGATTTTATTCCCTTTGCACCGTGGACGTAGGATGGAACCATTCCGCCGAACCACGTTAAATCCTTTGTGTTGTCTGTGTGTTTTCTCATTGTCTTGCTAAGTTTGCATTTGGTTCCCAGCAAACCAAATAAATTCACAGTTGAGGGAGGTTTGTTCGAGGAGTGATTTTTCCGAATTGCCCCTCGAACGAAAAACAATCATAAACAATTGCTTTTGAAAACTTATTGTTCCGCCATTGTTAGGGCGTTTAGAGCTTTTAGGGTTAGCTACTTGGTAGGGATGAGGAATAACCATATATTTAATTTTCATAACTTAACTGAGATCATGCACTAATCTCCACTTCGGGTTATGATTTGATAGGAATTTCTGATTCCGAGTCTTCCTCCCTTACTCCCCTTGAGATCATGCCTACCGCTCTACCCCCACACAAAACCATAAATAGCTCGGGATCTGAGAGTCCCAGTGATTACGATAGAACCCCGACCACTTCCTAATAAGAGAATTAATCTTACCATAAACGCATACCCATACCCGAGCCAAGTCACAATCTCTTTGACTTCATATATTTGACATGGACCGAGCTTCCTTGATCAGTGAGGTCAACCTGAATAACTTGAGGGAAAGATTTACCATCCCCGATGATATACAACTAGTCATCCCGAGGTTATTTCAGTATGCGAGCTGGCCCAATGAGGATGTCGTGGCTTTGTGTACGACCTTCTTCACCATGGGACTACGGCTGCCCATTCACGACTATTTCACAAAGATGTTATCCTCTATACATATAGCTCCGTGCCAGTTGAATCTGAACAATTGAATGATCTTGGTTGTGTTGTACGTAATCTGGAACCGAGTCGGGTTGGGTGAGCCATCCTTCAATGAATTAAAGAGGTTGTATCAGATGAACGCCAACCCGAAATAATACAAGGGTTAGTTCTATCTCTCTGCTCATGTCGGGATTCCCTACCTTATTACCAATCTCTCGGCCACTAATAAGAACTTAAAAAATAAGTGGTTCTTCATTGTGGGAACCTGGGGACAACAATAGCTAGTTGATGATGAACTCTTCACAGTCTCTAATGTCTTCTATGACGGAGGTAAAGACCCGACCTCTGGATTCCCCCTTTTTTATGGCTTAACTGATTTCTAACCTCTGAGCCCTCTGCAGTTTGCTGGGGCGATCTCCCCAATTTTCACCATGAAATCCAGGCCATGGTAAGGAAGGCTAATGAATTCAGAGGCCATTATTGAGACCTGGTTTACTTTTCCGCCTTTTCCGACTCGGGCCTCATCTCGAGCACTCCACCACCCAAGTCAAGGTAGATTGGTAGGTTCTAACTGACCCACTAACTCATTGTTTGCGCCTTAATTATTTTTCTTTTTGCTCTTATCCTTCTCTTATTCTAACTGTCTTTTCTCGCATGAATGTCAAGTTCAAAAACACCCATGCAACGCACTGAAGAACTGTTGTGGGACTCCCGGGGAGGGTCCAGCAGTTCCCGACCTCGCGTGACTATCCCAATCTTGCCAGAGGCTAGGCAAAAGTCCACGCACTTAACTGTCGCACCATCTGGGTCCACTATGGCATCATAAATCGCCATTGTCTTAGCCCTTATATTCTAAACTTCCAAGGCTCCCTTCCGACCATCCAAAAGCCATTGCCATCTGGTTAATAGCACTGAGGCCGAGGAACTCGAGGCAGCTCCGAGCATAAGAATAACAGCCCAAATGGGCAAAGCCTTAGCAATTTCTCCTCAGTCCGGGGAGGGCACCCCACTCTTCGGGATCGACAACTTCACCGAGGGTGTGAGAGGCAAAGTGGCCCACCTCCTCCCAGAATTAAACTTTATGGCCGAGATCGTGACTCTAGAACAGGCCCAAACTTACGAAGATTTCTCATCCGAGGACATCATCAATAAGATTTATCAGCTCCACACAGAGGTGACAGAGCTTCTATTTCATAACTAGTTTTATTTTTACTTCACCATAATAACCTTTTTTTTTCATTGCTACAGCTGAGCTATATTTTAGCCACAAACAAAGACTTGATGACAAGCATTCTATCCATTGGGGTTTAGGCGCAAAGGCATTAGAGTCGCTTGACCGAACAGAAATAAGAGTTATCAAAGTAGTTGGAGGTTTCCCAAGCTGAGATCTGAAACCTCAGACAATCTAAGGCCGATGCAAAGTTTGAAACAGATTCCCTCCGTAAGGTTTCTGTAATCACCAAGAAATAGAGGGATGATGCCAAGGCCGAGATGACTTGAAAACTGATGAAGTCAAGTCCTTATCATGATGGGTCACCTCGGCGGAGGCCAAATCTAAAGAGAAATCAGAGCAACTTGAGAAGGCTCTAGAAGACATGATGAGGATGGAGGCTGAGGAGACTGGTCGCTTGGAGGCTGTTAAAATGGAGGTTAAGACTGAAGGGTTGGAGGAGTATGTGAAAATATTTGAGATGCACACCATCGTAAGGTTGTGCAAGAGGAAATAACCCAGAAAGAGGCCATAGGCCAAATATTTGAAAACCCCGAGGCCATACAAGATCCCAATCTGGTGTCCAAAATGTCTTCTACCTCAACCATTCCCAACTTGCAGTGCCGACTGAAGAAGTTCATGACCCATCCTCATCCACTGCTTTGAATGAAGAAACCTCTGGCCCCTCCTCTACTGCAATTAAAGGTGATGTGAATGACCTTGCTGCTGAGCCCGATGCCACCGCTGCTGTATAATAGTTCTTTTCTTTTCTTTGTTGTACTTTTGTGTAGGTTACCCGAGGGGGCCCTTTGTAAAAAATACTTCTAACTTAATAAATGGATTTTACATTTGTATCTATTTCTCTTTTCATTACTAAATGAACATCCAACAAACCCCAAGGCCTGACCACTCTCTTCAACACTTAGCCAATTTCATCAAAGTTAACACATTCATTCCCCTAAGGGATCACGCCGCTAACAAACTTTGATGCCCAAGCCCCACGTGCGTTCCTTCTTGGAACACTTAGAAAATTCGGTATTTCTTCAAAATTAGTGGCCTTTGCCTGACCTTCTTCCTCACTTTAGTGAATATATTTGGCCCGATCTAGTATGCCAACCTGGCCATAAGGAGAATGTCCCCATTTGTGCCACTCAATACTTGGCATGGGGGAGAAACTCCAACCCCATGTGAAAAGCATGATAAGGCTTCAATGGGACATAACCCAATCCCGAGCCATAGTATATACTAGACCACAAGGGAATGCTCCATCCTTGTGCCAATCAACACTTGGACACGGGGGAGAAACTCCAACCTCATGCCAACAAACATAGTAAGGCCTCGGTGGGACATAAACCAACCCTGAGTGGCTACAAGGGAATGTGCATTCCTTGCACCATCAACATGGCATCGGCTAAACGAATACAGCCTCGAGCCAATCAAGAAAACTGGCCACAAGGGAATGTACCCTCTTTATGTCACCAAATTGGCCTTGGCAAAACGTATGCAGCCCCTAGCCATCAAAAACAATTGGCCACAAGGGAATGTATCGTCCTTGTACCACCAACATGGCCTCGACATAATGAATGCAGCCTTGAGCTATCAAACAAATTGGCCACAAGGGAATTTCCTTATGCCATCAACATTTGGCCATTGGGGAAAAACTTTAACCTCATGCCAACAAATTATACTAAGGCAACAGTAGGAGGTAACCCGACCTCGAGCCAATCAAGAAAACTTACCACAAGGGAATTTACCCTCCTTGTGCCGCCAACATGGCCTCAGTGGAATGAATGCAGCCCCGAGCCATCAAACAAACTGGCCACAAGGGAATGTACCCTTCCTGTGCCATCAACACTTGGCCATGGGGGAAAAACTCTAACCCCTTGCCAAAAAATCATACTAATGCCTCGGTGGGATATAATCTGACCCCGAACCAATCAAGCAAACTGGTCATAAGGGAATGTGCCCTCATTGTGCCACCAGCATAGCCTCGAAGGAATGAATGTAGCCCCGAGCCATCAAACAAATTGGACACAAGGGAATGTGCCCTCCTTGTGCCATCAACAATTGGCCATAGGGAAAAACTCCAACCCCATGCCAACAAATCATACTAAGGCCTTAGTGGGATGTAACCCAACCCTGAGCCAATCAAGCAAACTAGACACAAAGGAATATACCTTCAATGTACCACCAATATGGCCTCGACAGAATGAATGCAGCCCCAAGCCATCAAACAAACTGGCAACAATGGAATGTACTCTCTTTGTGCCATCAACACTTGGCCATGGGGAAAAACTCCAACCTCATGCCAACATATCGTACTAAGGCCTCGTGGGATGTAACATGATCCCGAGCCAATCAAGTAAATTGGCCATAATGGAATATACCCTTCTTGTGCCACCAAAATGTCCTTAGTGGAATGAATGCAGCCCCGAGCCATCAAACAAACTGGCCATAAGGGAATGTACCCTCATTGTCCCGCCAACATGGCCTCGACGGAACAAATGCAGCCCCAAGCCATTAAATCACTTTATGGCCTCTGCAAAAAGAATGTATCCCCGAGCCATTAAATCACTTCATGGCCTCGGTGGAATAAATGCAGCCTTGTGCCAATAAATCACTTCGAGACTTAACTACGAGGGAAGATTTTCAACCTCTGGCACTCACATAGAGATTGGAAATGGCGTCACATTTCAAGTCCTCCAAAAAAATAAAACCAAGATAAAAATAAGACAAACAAAACGAAAGTGATATATCACATACCCCGTCGTGACCTAAAAGAAACAACAAAGGATCCTAAGGCAACGTCGTGCCCCATGCTACCCAAAATAATAATTTTCAACTTTACAGTTCAACGTCCCAGAGAACTAAGCTACGTCCCAGAGAAATAAGCTCTGGCATTCCCCGTGCTTTGTACCTTCCGAGGCTAGAAATATCGCGGAGGCCCGTGGGCCCTCCCCGTGCTATGTACCTCCAATAGTGGGTGACAAACACCATGGGGGAATTATCGTTCCCCATGCTATACAAACCTAGAGGTATCGTAGTACTTAAGCCACTAGCCATCCATTAATGCTAAGATTACCTTGAGGTACCAAACGCCACACCGACTCATTCCCCGAGCATGCTATGGATACTCGAGGTGTCAAATGTCACGCAGGCCCTCATGATGCGACATTCTTTAAAGATGCAAGTCATTGGGTGTTAACATTCCAGCCTGGATGGGATTAGCATGTCAGGGAGCGCACGCTTTTCCCACATGTCTTACATCCCTTCATGTATTCTGATCATGAGTATTTTCACAATAATATTAAACATGCCTTTCACATTCAAATAACAAACAAGCATAGATGAATAAGATTTTATTTAAGAAATGGAAAGTCTTATTCATAATCATGGGATCTACTACCCATCTTACAACTCTTTAAGGGTCATTCTAAAAGAGGCTCTATTGAAAATATCTTCCTCAACATCTTTGAACAATTCTTAACAATGTCCTTCTGAACCGAGCTCTTCTTCTGAATAATTCTTAACAATGTCCTTCTGAACTGAGCTCTTCTTCTGAATAATTCTTATCAATCTCCTTCTAAACCGAGCTTTTTGGAGAAACTGAATACTGGTAGCTCAAACAACATCTATAATTTCTCTAGGAGGAACTTGTTCAACATCAACACAGAAGGTTGGGAGAAACTCATCAACCTTCAACTCCTGATATTGCATTTCATTCAACAACTTAATTTTAGGTGCTCCACCCTCTATATAATAACAATCTCAGAGAATAACTAAATGATCATAATAAGCAGAAGACACTATGGAAATCGATCGACTACCCATGGCATATTGGCTCTCCGACTATTTCCTGATGACTGTCGCTATCGACGTTGTTCGGCTTTCATAGCTGCTTGGTCTATGCACCCATTCAGATAGTTGTTCCTTACCAAGTCCTTCACCTGCTCGTTCAGGTCTCTACATCTTTTATGGTGTGTCCCCTCATATTATGGTGCACACAATAAGCCCTGTTGTCTCTCTTCTCAATTCGAAACCTTTTCGGGTCGGGCTTAGTCAATAGGCCTTTACCTTGGATTTTCCTAATTAACTGGACTAGTGGTTTGTTCGAGGCGTGTACATTGTCCCTCCGGTGACATGGTTGACCTGGACAAACGACCTTCTCTCTTGTGTTGGATTATTCTGAGGAATCGACCTGAACTTCTTCTACCTCAGGACCGGGTCCTCAAGTCTCTGCCCAAATCTCGCAGATTCTTTGGTCAAGGTGCTCTGAGCTTCTAAGCAATCCTGCCTCGGTCGATCTTCTCTTCTATGTCCATCAACACAAAATTCATTACCCGCTCCAAAGTCATGGCATAGTCCGGTATATCCTGAATCCTCAGGTGAGACCATAACCTCTTGACTTTAAGGCCTCTTTAAAATTTTCCAGCGCCTCCGATGACTTATATGCCCCAACCTCTAAAACTAGGTTGTGGTACCTATCAATAAATCTTTTCAAAGACTCGTACTCTCTCTTCTTTATCAATCTTAAAGACCTCATCGTCTTCCTCGGTACGCACGCCCCATCATCTTCCTCAACTGTATGAAGCTGCTGATACTCCCGGAGTCAAGTTCATGAACCACAGGTTGGCTGACCCGCCCAAGGTTAAATGGAACACCCTACATATGGCCTCCCCTGCCATTCCACGTATTTCTATTAACAAAACAAACTTCTCAATGTAGAACTTGGGGTCCGTGTTGCCCTTGTAGACATTCATCGAGGGCATGGTGAATCACCTTGGAAAATTCACCGCCAATATCTCCTTTGTGAAAATGGGATGCT